>VUQS01030131.1:9451-21520 GCA_015108495.1 Heterochromis multidens | reverse complement strand
CGTTTACCAACTGGTAACTTCTTCACCATCTTACAATGCTGTGATTGCAGCCATTCCCCAATCTCTGTGAATGGTACTCATGGCCATTGATCAATGGTCATGACAATTTGCATACCATTGATCATGAAACTGACCAAATGGCCCATTGTTAGTCAGTGGTGCTGGTTTCTGTCATTATGCAAATGTACTGTTTATAAGGTTGGGGAAGTCTGCAGTCAGCTGAGACTGAAGAAGTTACCAGTTGGTAAACGAAATGTTTCTCCCACTAAAAAAAAACGCCACGTCCAGATGAACAGATTCAACTTTTTGGGATTCTTTTACCTGGATTATTGAGCATGCATCAAGAAATATCTTCCCTTCTTCTTCTTTTGGCTGCTCCCTTTAGTGGTGCCACAACAGAACATGTGCCTCTATCTCACCCAATCCTGAGCATCCTCTTCTGTCACACCAATCATCTGTATATATCTTTTTTCACTACATCCAGGAATCTTCTCTGTGGTCTTCCTCTTTCCCTCCTGCCTGGCAGGTTCATATGCAACACCCTTTGTCTAGTATATCCACTATCCCTCCTCTGCACATGTCCAGACCATCTCAGCTTTGCCTCTTTAACTTCATCTCCAAACCGCTCAACTTGAGCTGTCCTTATACTAATTTCTAATTTATCCATTCTGGTTATTCCCAATGAAAATCTTGACATCTTCAGCTCTGTCTCCTGTCTTTTTCTCAGTGCAACTGTCTCCAAACCATACACCATAGCAGGTCTCACTACCATCTTGTAAACTTTCCCTTTCACTCTTGCTGCTATCCTTCTATCACAAATCACTCCTGAAACTCGTCTCCACCCACTCCACCTTGCCTGCACTCTCTTCTTCACCTCTCTTGTGCCCTGTCCGTTGCTTTGGATGGTTGACCCCAGGTATTTAAACTGATCTACCTTCACTATCTCTACTCCTTGCATCTTCACTGTTACATCTGCCTACCTCTCATTCACACACATGTATTCTGTCTTGCTTCTACTGAGTTTGATTCCTCTTCTCTCCAGAGCATACCTCCACCTCTCCAGGCTCTTTTCCACCTGCTCCCTACTTTCACTACAGATCACAATGGCATTTGCAAACATCATAGTCCACAGAGACTCCTGCCTGACCTCATCTATCAGCCTGTCCATCATCACTGCAAACAAGAAGGGGCTCGGCGCAGATCCCTAATGTAATCGACCTTAAATCCATCTGTCACTCCTAACGCACCACGTACTCACCACTGTGTTGCTGTCCTCATACATGTCCTACACCAGCCTCATATACTTCTCTGCCACTGCTGACTTCCTCATGCAGTACCACAGTTCCTCTCTTGGCACCCTATCATATGCTTTCTCTGGATCCACAAAAACACAGTGAAGCTCCTTCTGACCTTCTCAATGCTTCTCTATGCTTAGTGCTCTTTCTCAGCATCGTCACCTCTCTTCTTAACCTAGCTTCACAAACTCTTTCTTGTAGCTTCATGGTATGGCTTATCACCTTTACCCTTCTGTATTTAAAAGAGTGACACTAATATAATTCCATGTTTTGTACAGCAGCATCAAATGAAACAATGAATGTTTTTCTTTTTTTCTGTCTATTAATGTTAATGGGGGGAGGATTGTGGTGGGTGAGCAAAAGGTTGGGTTTTCCATGTGGGCCCACTCTGTGTATAAAAAATGCCCACATAAACACGTTTTTCAAATTGAATTACCAGCTGGGCAAAGTGGTCCCAACCACGGTAGCTAAAAGCCACAAATTCAGCCATCTTCACAGGCTCGGAAAATCAGTTTGTTAAAAATTATTTGTTGAAAGTTATTTGCATTAATTAAGTACAGCATTCACCAAGGTGAGTCCTGCATTGTTAATAGATCATTATATAATCATATCTTCTGAACTTGCCCTGCTTTTAAGACTTTTAGCTTGAATTCTACTAACATAAACCATCTTCATAAGTAGCATTGCATTTAATCAAATGACACAAGTATTATTTAAGAAACTGAAGTCTGGTTGCACAGGACTTCATGGACACATATATTTAGAGGGTAAATTAGGAGCAGCTGAAAGTAGTATTGTTTCATGGTATGAATACACAATGGGCACAAAACCTACAGAGTAAAATGGTGGAAAATATTTTCTTTACTCAGTGAAGAATAGCAATAAACCATCAAGAAAGCTTTTTTAGAAGTAAAAGTTGTAATTCAAACTAATATTTAAAATAAACAAAAGACTAAAGTCTGTTTTTAGACTCAACAGTTTTTTCTCAAGAAAGCACTTTCAATACCTAAAATAGATTTTCCCTTGTTACTCATATTTATATTATATGTTACATGATTAGTTCATTTCATTCAGAATCATTACAGACAGCCTTCAACTTCTTTCTTGTAGACCTGGTTAGAAACTACTTCCAAGATTTGCAATTCTGTATAACACCAAAAGAATACACAACACTATGGCAATCATTGTAAGTGGGGATAATGGCAGGATGTACCATTTCTCCAAGCTTTCAAGTGGGTTGTAGGAGGGGAATGTCTGCAGGATGGACAGCGGTTACCTCCTATGCATGCCTACACGGATGACTTAACCACCCTGACCACCACCATCCCATGCACCAAGCATCTGTTGGAAAAACTTCACCACAATATAACATGGGCTCGGATGAACTTGAAGCCCAGCAAATCCAGGAGCATATCCATCATCAGAGGAAAAGTTGCAAACCAGAGATTCCACAGCAAAACTCCCATTCCATTGGTATCAGAGTGGCCGATCAAGCGCTTGAGACAGTGGTACAATGAAAGCCTCAAAGACTCAGGCCAAAATAACCAGTTGAGGGAGGAAACCATCAAAGGTCTTATCACCATAGAAAAGACCTTGCTTCCTGGCAAGCTGACACTGTGGTGTCTGCAGTTCAGGCTGCTCCCCCATTTGATGTGGCACCTAATGATCTATGAGGCTCCAATTTCAAAGATCAGGAAACTGGAGAGGATAGTCAGTTCCTACATTAAGAAGTGGCTTGGACTCTCACATTGCCTCAGCAGTATCGGCTTGTATGGACAGGGTGCTTTAGAACTGCCTGTCTCCAGCCTCACTGAAGAATAGAAGTGCACCAAAGTGAGGCCAGACATGACCCTAACTGAGTCTCAAGATGCAACAATAAGAGCTGACCACTGGAAGGAAATGGACTCCATCAGAGGCCATGCAGCAAGCAAAATCTTCTCTCCAGCATGAAGATATAGTTGGACACATTCAGTAGGAAAGAGCAGGACTTGGATTTGGAGCAAGTCGACCAACAAGGCTTTATATATCCAGAGAAGAAAACTGGTAATTGAGCAGGTTCAGCACCAAGAGGAGGCAGAAAGATCCACAAAGGAAGTCTCACAGTCCAACCAGGGCCAGTGAACCAACTGGGAAAACCTGGAACGTCGAAAGCTCACCTGGAAGGATTTCTGGGAAATGATAGGAAGGAGACTCAGCTTTATAATCAGAGCCACCTATGATGTCCTTCGTACACTCCAAAACTTACATCAATAGAGAGGAGAAGATCCTATGTGTGCTCTGTGCCAAACTCCAGCAACTCTAAGGCACATCCTTACTGGCTGCAATACCAGACTGTCCCAAGGCCGCTACATCTGGAGGCACAACCAGGTCTTGTGACAACTGATGGTTATCCTGAAGGAAGGAGAATTGCCACCAATGCCCTCGCTCCTGAAATGCCTGGACTACTAAGCACCATTCCCTTTGTGAGAGCAGGATCCTCCTTGACCCAGTCCGTGACAGGAAGATGCAGGTCGACCTTGATCACAAACTAGTCCTTCCAACAGAGATAATAACAACTTATCTCAGGCCAGACCTCATCTTGTGGTCATATTCACAGATGATATTATACATCTTGCAACAGTACCTTGGGAAGCTGCAATTGAAGAAACATACAAACCGAAAAGCTTAAACTACGCTGAAAAAGCAGCCCAGGCAGAACAACACAATTGGCGTACCAAGGTGTTCTCTGTGGAGGTTTGGTATAGAGGGTTTATTCCCAAGTCTACAACTAGGCTCCTGAAGAGAATAGGGTGCGAGGGAAGGCCTTCCGGCAAGCAGTCATGTCACTCCCTGAGTCCGCTGAGCGACTGCAACTGGGCTGCAAGATGACCAGTAATGGGTAATAGCAGAGGGAGGCACACCTGGGACACCAGGTGTCACTGTTGAGCCCTCAGGAGGTGTCATGTGCATAAAATCATCTAAATACTGAGGACGGAGGGTGCCCACCTGATGGCCCCAATGAAGTGGTTACCCCTCTCCCATTCAAGACACCAGGCAGGAAGCAGTGCTGATTACTCAAGGGATTCTACCATCAAGTCCTATAAGCTTTAAAGTTCTAATAATAGTCAAAAGGAGATTATTTCCACCTGATTATTATCATTATTTCCTTTTCTCTTTCCTGGGACAGCTCTGCCCTTCCATGTGTATACATGGACAGCCACAGATGGAGAGCAGCAGAAACACCCCTCACAGCAGGCATCAGTGACAATGGGAATGGCATTAATTAAGTCAGACACTGCATGAAAGCAGTAGCTGGGGTGGAGGTGGGTTGCAAAGCAGTTTGCAGATGTGCAGCAACTGTGGGCAGGCTAAAGCTGCTTGAATAGGGTCCAATATATGAGATCAGCTGAACCGTTGGGAAACAGTTGAGCTGATGAATTTAAGGGTTGTTACTGGGAAGGGGAAGTTTTGCTACATGTAGACTATCTATTATTAGAATCCTCTTAAAATTATTCTGATCAAAGCAACGTGAAAGTGAAAATGAGCTGAGTGTCATCTTCATGTATTATCTCAATCTGAAGGTGTCAAAAAATGAAGTAAAAAGCAAAGTATTTTAAACATTTGGTGGAATAGAAGCATAAAGTGGCATAAAATGGAAATACTAAAGTAGTTTTCAGTTAATGCAAAATTGTGTTTAAGTAGAGTACCAGAGAAAATGTGCTTTCTGCCACTGTTTTGCACCCAACATATTCAAAGTGATGATTGTCCACTTGTATTAATGTGAAAAAAAAAGTCTACAGCATAATCAAATGCTGTTATACTGCAGTCGACAGAGATGCAACAAATAAACGTCTGGAAAGAATTTAGGGAAAAATGCATAAATATTTAATGGCGGTGCCAGAATTTTTGAACAATGATTCTAGGTTTTTTTTTAGAAACTTGTTTGTACTCAGTAATATAGAGAACTGCTACAGCCTCACTCCTAGGCTTAGTTAGGTTCTCCTTGCAGTGTATTTGCATAAATGTCCTCCAGCACTCAGAGATACTATAGTACATTAATTCCACAATATTTCATGAATGCCAGAGTGTGACTGCCTGAGGAAAAAAATGTGGAGTACTGACAATTACTTTATGGAATAAAGCCACAGGGGTTGATGGGTGCCAAAGAAAACACATGACACATTATGGATAACATAAAAAGACTCAGCTTCATGTTTTCCCCTTTCTCTGCTAACATTCCTTTTTCACAATAAACAATCTCACAGAACATGACTGCAAGACAGTACATGACAGTATACAGTGTTATAACTGCATTTGCTCAGTGTAATTGCTTTATTAGTAAGGGAAACAAATGAATGTAGTAATTAATGATCCATCCTGTTTGGCTTTCCATCTAATTTCAGATGTAAATAGTGTAAACATCCAGTTAAACTCAGTTATTAAGCACAAAAAAGGGACAAAAAACAAAGAATTTGACTCATAAACTTAATTAGCTGATTTTTAAAGTGTGAAAATTCAGACAGCAGCAAATTAAATTAATAAACCACACACAAAACATTAAGACATGAGAAATAAGATACACATTGTGCCCTTTGGATTTATCATTATTATTATTATTAATAATTAATTTATTCTTTATTCTCTCATTTTAAGACTGCAATATGAATTAGTAAAGCTTTCTTTTTTGGTGCCTGACTGAACAGCGGCTGTTGCACAGGTAATGCAGCTTCGTGGTTTCTTTAAATTTACTGCTGCATGCATGTTGTTGCTTAAGTCTGCCTCTAGGTCGCAGTGTTGAATTATGATTTCAAGTTGAACCTTTGAAGTATTTTTTTTTTTTTTGAACACTATTGCATTTCAGATTATTTGAATGTTTACCCACCTTGAAAATACCCATTCTGCAAACTGCTGATCCACTCATTGATTAGCTGTTTTATCAACACCCCCAAACAAGTAAATTACAGATTTGTCTCAATAGACGGCTTCAAAGCCATAAACATCTTCAAAGTGAGGACTGTGGAAGATAATCATTGAAGATGACATTCTGAAAGACAAGAGAACCTATTGAACTGCAGCCATGATGGATTTTAGTTATGTCTTTTATGTTTTGATTTTGCCCAGAAGTTAATTTTAGTGGACTGCATCTTTAATTGACATGAATGGTGCTTTGTCGCTGGGAAAGATCACAGGGAGTTGGGTTCCCCAGATGCAGATTTAGCCTAATCCTTGACTCAAAAGCATCTTCAGATGCTCTCTATAAATGAGAGGAAACTGAATGTGGTTCAACAGGAATAATGTATGTGTGAGAGAGTATAAATCAGACAAAAATAATCACTGTTTAAAAGGTGGTGAAATGGGATATATGAGCAAGTGTTTTCACGGTTAGCGCCTCAGGAGTTAAGTAAATTATTATGTTTGATTTATGTTGATCTTCACCGCACTGATTAACTGGTTACATTGTTAATAAGTTCACCTGTTCATTATTAAAACTGAGTTCCTTGTGACTTTTTGCTACTTTGATGAGAAATGCTTAAAAATGCAATATTGTTTAAGGAATTCAGTTTAGAAGAAAAAAAAATGTAAGCCCCAAAAAACAAATACAAAATAAAATAAAATGTTTTATGTTATGGGTATTTTTATATTGTGTATTTATTGTGATTTATATTTTGTGTTGTATTTGTAGAATTTTTGAGATGCTTTGAGTTTGTATGGCTGCTATGTTGGCCAGGTCTCTCTTGTAAAAGAGATTGTGATCTCAATGGGACTTCCAGGTAAAATAAAGGTAATAATAATAAAGGATTTTCTTACCAAGCTTTTTATCTGTGTTGGGACTTATTTCTGTGCAGCATTATCCTCCCAAATCCTTGAAAAAGTCTCTTTATTTTTTGCAGTTGGAGGTTTTCAGTAGTTTATTCATTACAGACCTAACAGGAGTTTGACCTCTCTGTAGTCTAGTCCAGTGATTCTCAACTAGGGGGTCATCTCACCCACAGGAGGACACAAAACAAGTCTCTGAGTGTCAAATTTACTTCCTCACTTTGAAAGTAGACTCGGACAAACAACGTCACCTTAAGGCACACTAAGTAGCTGTTCAGGAGAATTCAATCACATCAACTTACTAATTAGGTGAAGCTGGATTTTCTACTATAGGATTAGGAATTTAAACCAGTGCCATTTGCATGAAATTCATCCACTGAGTGTAACTATAAAAAAAATCTACATTTTCTTGCTCAACAAAGTATGTTTATTTTATTTTATTTTCATTTGATAAGTTATGAGTCTGAAAAGTGGTGAACCTGTGGCCTTTTCACCACCAATGCCACTCTGTAGGATAGCATACTCGTTTTATGTGAAAGACTCTTTGTCAAACTAAATACACTGTAGGATATATATAAAAATATTAATTCTGTATTTTGTCACCTTCAGATCTTGAAATGGAAACATTTCAACACCATTGGTTTGTGTCCAACTATTATTTTAAACATGCAGCACTGAAGTCCATGGAGTCGCAAACAGGAAACGTAATATCAGCACAACACAAAAAGGTATCAAGACTTAATTCTATATTAAAAATAAAATCCTTGCAATTGGCTTGAGATTTTTCCACCTCAAGCTTTTTGCACACACAGCAAAAGTTTATCATCGTTTGTCAGAACATGCACAACTTCCAAATTCCATCTGACTTGTTGAAGCTGCATCATGTTGGCCCCTGATATCATACTTTGAGTTGGTGCAGGCGGATGTGACCGGGTGGAAACACAGAGGTAGTTCCTGCACAAACTGACTGCAGTGCTGCTGAGGAGGCAAAAAGGTGAGACTGCATCTTTCCACACACTTATGTCTCCGACTGCTCCAAGGACAGATGGCCAGACACACGTCTCAGCCCAGACAGAAGAAGGAAAGAGATGAATTCAATCTCACATACACACACACGCACCACGGATGCCCTGCTCTACCCCCCCAACCCAATTTCCCCCAAAAATCCCACCACCTCCACTCCTCCCCCACTGCCCCTTTATCATTTTTCTCTCATTCTTTTTCATCTTTTTAAGTCGCTTCATTTCAGATGCATTCATACATTACCAGTATCTTTATGTATGAGTCTGTCTGCCTCCCTCCCTCTTCACCTCCCCCATTTTCTCTCTCTCTGTCTCTTCCTCCCATTCTCACCTCCTCCTCCTCCTCTTCTACCTCCCTCCACTTCCTCCACTTCCCTATCTTCCTCCCTCCTTCTCTCCCTCCATCCCATTACTGTAATCCATCACTCTTCCATCAGCCACCATGCAAACAGGCCTCCTGGTTACCATAGCAACCACCTCCAGCCTGGCAGTGCGCAGCCTCTCTCCGATTGGCTGGCAGGACCTAGGCAGTCTCAGTCTGTCTGGGAGATGTGGTAATTGGCTGGGAAGGCATACACACATGCACACATGTACACACACACACACACACGCACACACATACTTACACTCAGTACAGTATTCATACAGTATGCACATACTCACAGAGGCACACAAATACACACACATATAAAACACATGTACTTTCTTTGGGCCTAAATAATTATACATACGTATGATCTATTGGATATTGGAAAGCACATGCACACATGTATGCACACACGCACACACACACACATACACACACACACACAAACATCCTCAGAGATATGAAAGGGAGGCTGGGGTCAGAGTAATGAAGCTTATAAGAAGATGAGGGCTCTAGGCTGTGTGTGCGTGTTTGTGAATGTGTGTCTGCAAAAATACACTGTTGGTGTGCACACGTCTGATTTTTTTTGTGTGGCACACAAGTGTTTTTGTGTGGGTTTCTGCATGCACAGGATGGTGGTGTGCAGGATTTTGGATAATGTTGGAGCTCTTCCAAAAACGATGGATGGAGGAATTTTTTTTTTTTTCTCAGAGCATATTGTTAAAAATACCTATATCTCCCCCAACCCTCCAAAGCCCCCAAGGAATCGAGTGTGCACCAGTTTTTCGGTTTTCTGTCTTCTGGTAGGAAGCGAAAAAATGGAACTGTTGATCGGCTTGACTTCACCCCGCTGCTGTTGCTCAGCCAGGTCTGGCCAACACTGCTGCTATGATGAATGTCTCATCTCCAGGAATACATCACAAATAGCAAAACTGTACCTGCCCTGAATAGCAAAGTGTATTTTCTTCTGCAGTGTTGCTGGAAAACAATTGTGGACAATGGGGCTTCTTTGTCCTGCATTCCCATGTTTTCCAGGACCAGCTATTGATGCCAAACAATGGCTTCCCTTAATTTTTTTTTTTTTTTTGTCAATTCAAAGGCATTTTTTCCATTTTTGAAACACATGAAAAGGTACCTGAAAATAAAATACTTTTATAGTGAGCTGCAAAAAAAGAATAGGGTGTGTTTTAGCTGAAAATATGCAATTACATTCTATTCTAAAGACTGAAAAAGAAAAAGGAAGAGGGAAAAAAATGGTTGGTGTTGGCCTCAGCTTCAAGCCCATGAGTATGTGCATGTGAGAGAAACACTGCGTGGACTAGTCCTCCCCACCTAAGGAAAAAAAATAGACAGACTTGTAAGCTGCCCTAGTTGGCAGCAATACAGACGAACAGACGAGCAGACAGACAGACTGACTACTGTCCAAGAACACACAAATATTCAGCGATTTACACCACAGGAACTAGAGCAAATAATGCAAACACACACACATGCCACACACAAAAGGTAGAGCTCATTTTTCAATCTCATCTTTTTAATGGAAAAAAATGAGTCGAGGGAAGAGAGAAAAAACTGGGTAAATTGAGAAAGCCGAATGAATTCACAGAGAATGACTGACAGCAGTGATGACAGCAATGCGGTCACGGTCCACATTTCAAAGCATTCCCAGGTACCAGACAGGGGGGAAAGAGAAAGAGCGGGAGGAAAAGAGGAGGGCGGTTAAAAAAAAGTCCAAGAAGATTGCATCTTCCTCTCAAGGTAAAAAATACAAATTAAAAACTCATCTTTATCCAGTGTTGTTTACAACAGACAGTCACATTGAAAAAAATGCAAAGATTCAAAACAAAAAGTGCACCCGCACTCGCACGCATACATACTTACAATTAGTTTCTTATTTTTGGGAAAGGAAAAACAAACCAAAAAAAGTGCAAGCAAGATCACAGAACAACAATTTACAATAGAGACCCAGAGTGGCCCAAAGTCTCAACCCTCTGATTGAGCCACCCCAACAGCCTAAAATGATGGGGGGGGGGAGACAGGGGTAATGGCACCAACTTGAGACCTGGAGGTTCCTGGTGTGGCTTTGTTGGACCCCACATCTAATTATCACCGTCACTTTGCTTTGTCCATTTGTACAAAGAGAAGGCTCATTAAATAATCACCCTTTCCAAAGCCCCAACATGGCTTCCCCACCCTCCCCAGATAGTACAATCAAAATTAGTTTGACTCCACCATGCTTCTCCTTTTAAGTGCCAGGAAAGCTCCAAATATAAAGGCTTTTCAGTCACCATGACATCATCATCATCATCATCCTCCATCCAAATCCCAAACATTTCCATTATATTTAATCTAACAATCGCCATTAAACATTTCCACTTCATCATCAAACTATTTCCACACAGACATGCTTCAAGTCTAGATGTTAGCTCTGATTTGTAAATGGAAATAAACATTTTTTTTTTTTTGGATTGGTTACTAGTGGTTTTGTCGGCAAATGTAACACTAATTTAACACACCATAAAGTCATACAGTATAATCCAAGTGCCTTGCGTGAAATGTGTACACTCAAGTGCACTTTTGTTGTAATCTGTACTCAACATTACAATCCTCAAGCAGTGCTGTGCCATGCAACTGGTTCCACTGAGAAGAAAATGTCTGCAGAATAATAAATAACACACTATTTTGGTTTGATTTGTTTTGTTTTTTTTTCACTGACCTTCTGTGGCTATACGCGCACATACATATACAGAAACACGCACTCAAACACAGAGCCATAAACACACTCGGAGAGCAAATGCAGCCACGCTGTGCAAAATGTAAAAGAAAATTTTCAAAAAACAAATTACAGAACCAAACAAGGAAACAAACAGGAAATGAACGTAAGTTAAAGGTTTTTGTCGTCGTTATTTAAAAATGCATTATCGACTTTATCAAAATATGTGTCATTCATGCAAGTTGAATTGAATCGAGGGGGTAGCACAGTATTTGCGCCTACTGCCCATCTGCATCAGATGGCAAACACAAGTACAGTTCAGATACATTCTAATAAGCCATCTGATCCTGCAAATTTCCTTTCAGAGACACGATGCAGCATTAAAATGAGACGTTCATTCAAGCCGAAGCCAACCGAGTCTGAGGTGTTTCATACTCTGATCTGTACACAAAAATATGAAATACTGTGTAAAATGGCAATTTGTTGCCCTTAATTCAATCCCCATATTTACAGCTATTGTCTCCAAGTTCAAAGCTCACATCCACACTAATAAATCATTTAAAAATGTCCCCCTAAATCAGCACTCGCACTTCACCTATCTTCTAAACATGCCCATTATAGTTGCCTTGAGAAATCCAGTTAAACTGGTTGAGGACATCATAATGGGTCATTTCATTAAAAAAAATAAAATAAAAGATCTCTTTTCAGTGCAAGCTCACAAAAATGCATGCTGGCTGACATGTTAATCCCATGTTTCTCCACAGTTACACTGGATTCTGTTGGTAGGGCAGACTAACAGGTAGCACAACTTCTATAACAACATATTTTTGCTTAACAACCCAAAAAAAAAAAAAAAAAAAAAAAAAAATGGCCGAC
>VUQS01030125.1:0-10441 GCA_015108495.1 Heterochromis multidens | reverse complement strand
ACAACATGAAAGCATGGATCCATCCTGCCTTGTATCAACAGTTCAGGCTGCTGGTGGTGTAATGGTGTGGGGTATGTTTTCTTGGCACTCTTTGGGCCCCTTAGTACCAACTGAGCATCATTTAAACACCACAGCCTACTTGAGTATTGTTGCTGACCATGTCCATCTCTTTATGACCACAGTGTACCCATCTTCTGATGGCTGCTTCCAGCTGGATAACTTGCCATGTCACAAAGCTCAGATCATCTCAAACTGGTTTCTTGAACATGATGATGAGTTCACTGTACTCAAATGGCCCCCACATTTATCAGATCTCGATCCAATAGAGCATCTTTGGGTTGTGGTCGAACAGGAGATTCACATCAGCTGACAAATCCCCAAAATCTCTGAAAAATCTTTCCTGCATCTTGTTGAATCTACACAAAGATGCCACAAAGAATTAAGGCAATTCTGAAGGCAAAAAGGAGTCCAACCCAGTACTAGCAAAGTATACCTAATAAAGTGGCTGGTGAGTGTATATAGTTCCAGTAGCGATAGATATCCTGTCCACCTCAGAATGAATAAGGGATTTCTCGTGGTTGTTAGCACCTTTCTTGGGCTCTGTACCAATTACAGTCAAATCAATAGACAGTCTCCTCACATACTGTATGTGTGCACTAAGATTTTATTTGCTTGTGCATCAGTAAATGGTTTTACGTAGCCTATCTTGTTTGCCTGGAAAATAAATTAATTAATTAAAAAAAACTTACAATGAATATTTATATATATTAAATGTCTTGTAGGCCTTACATGCCCCATACCACAATTTACTGAAGTGGTAATTTTTTATTTTTTCAAATACAGCATACATAAGAATTAAGGACAAATCAACTTATTTATTAAGTATAAATCAAGTAAATATTTGGAGAAATAACATGTGAAAGGGACCATTTGAGACAGGTCTGTAGGACTTATAGAAAATTTTAAAGACTTTCTATTAGAGGAAATGTTGTTTTCTACTTCTTTTCAATAACTGTTGTTGTTATCTAATGTAAGTTTAAAAAACTAAAAGACTAACTGTTCATTAGACAAAACATTTTCCAATTATATTTTCACAGCTGAAAACTGCTGTGTTTTTAGATTTTGCTAATTGAGTAACTGAGCATCAGCCATCATGGGTGTGACTTCAGTCTCAAAAGCTAAAAAAAAAAGCCTTTCATCTGAAATTTGTTCTTCAGAAAAAAGGCTAGTCCATACAGGAAATTGACAAAGAAACACCAGAATAGAAACACAAGTGGGAGGACTGGTGGACAATTGAGCAAGAGAACAGATATATCAGAGTGTGCTTTGAGAAACTGATGCCTCACAGTTTCCTCAGCTGTCAGCTTTATGAACTGGGATACACAAAACAACTCTCAACATTGACAGTGAAGAGGCAACTCGTGTATGCTGGTCTTCTAACCAGATGCAAAGAAAAAGTAAATTAGTGCATTAAACACATGATTTCCAAAACTTGTTTTCTATTTTCGGATCTATATTTTGTCAGAGAGGGCTGATGTCCTTGATTTGGTCATCTCACCTTCTGTTCAAACCTTCTGTTTGTAAAGAGCAGCCGATCAAAAGAAAGGAAAAGGAGGCTTATAAGGGAGAGAAGCTAAAACAGCTTGTTTCAGACAGTTGGATAAACTGAGGGGGCTGCACCAAACCCAAGTATAAGATAAAAAAGGAATAGTGTATGTGTATAGAGGTGTATGTGTTTAGAATGACAGACATAGTTAAGGATGGTTGGCTAAGCAAGGCATTATACTCTTATGTGTCTGTATGTCCCAGGGGATCCATGCTGTGTGATCATTCACACGGGATGGGGTCTGCCCGAGCACCTATCCCAGAGGCATCTCCAACACCGAGGGAGATTTAGACCGTCTGACCCCTCTGTCTGACCTCTAACTGGTCTTCCACTGGGCCCCACAAGCCTTCTGTCTGCTGGCGTCTGAATGTAAGCCCCTCGGCAAGATTCTTTCACATCTGGTTTATAAAAAAGCTGTGGGGGATAGTTATGTCACATGTACACAAACCTCTGTAAGACTGCAATATTAGCCAAGCAATACAGTAAAGCTACCTGGATAGTCCAAGCTAAATCCAAATGGGTGTAGTCTGAGACAGATGTTAAACACGGCTCTGCACGTTATGACCTGTAAACTCACAATAACTCCGGGTGTGTCATATAACCGGTGTCCCACCTATCAAAAAAAAAAGACAAACATGGCAAACATGACCTGTTTAGCATCCATGTGTTGGCACTGTCTACAAGCCGACATTAGCATGTAGCTGCCGTCATGGCCTCAGAGTTTTCTCGTTTTTGCCTGCACCCTACTCGATTACCAAATTTGTCTTGTTTTGAAATATGCCAATTCTGATAGTGTATGTGGGTGGACAGTGCTTCAGTTTCAGTTGTAGTTCTCCTATTAACATGCAAGACACCTGAAACTGTAAAGGTGATTATGGAAACCTTGTGGCTGAATGGACAGTCTATGACAGAATAAATTTGCAACTTGATCTGGTGGTTCTTCCTTCCTATAGCATAAGCTTATATTTTCTTCAACACCAGGCTAGTGTCTAAGTAGCTTGTGGTTTGTGGTGTTATCCAGGCCTATAAAAGTAACTAGAAACTAGGGCAGGGGAGAAAAATAATGCAGCACAGTGGCTACCTGTGCAGGCTGGCTATGAGGAGAATCATTTGCACGTCAGCTTTTCAAATCAGGCAAAAATACATTTTGTGGGGCGACAGCAGGAAACCATTTCACTGGGAGCAAGAGCAGTTTTACTAACCTTCATGGCAGTGATGTACTTCATCTAATCTACTACTGCAGCTAACAGCTCAGACCAGGAGGCATTATCGCTTACAGTAAGGGGATTAGACTGCCATGTGGGTTCACACACACTGAGGGGGGAGAAGAGGGAAGGAAAGACAGGGAGGGGTGGGTGAATTGCATGGGGGAGGAATGCTGGTGGATCTGGAGATTGGGATTGTAGAGATTAAGAGATTTTCTTTTTCATTCATGTTTTTACATTTTATATGCTCACTCCACACAGTGAAATGCCAGTGAAAACAAGCGTAAAGAGTCCTCCAGCTGGGTTTTAATTTAGAGCACAATCTTTTTAATAGTGCTGACTACTGAATTTATATTAAACTGACACAACATTTGCCATCATGACTTTACAGCCTCCTGTTTTCAATTTTGAAGGACTAAGATGGCAATGTTGTTTATGAGAAATGTATCTCTGTGGATATACTGAAGGATTATGAAAGAAATAATCAAGCATAAGAAAATATTCTACTTATTATCGTTCAGGAGGAGAGGATCTGACTTGCCCTTACCATAGCTTACCCATAGACTATGTATAAAAGATGGATGTAGCTTCTTGGTCTAAAAAGTAATACCAATGCTGAAGTGCCTTAAACCTTTTTTTTTTTAAAAATCCAGCAGGGGGTGACTCCTCTGGTTGCAAAAAAAAAAACGTCCAGTCGTATAGAGGTTTATTATAAAATGATCATCTTGATCTGTGACCTCATCACTTCCCTGATCAGTTTATGCCTTATTCACTAGTTTCAAGTCTCAGCAATTAGAACATGATGTTCATTTTATATATAATTGCCCCCATTAGAGTCAAAAAGAAGTATAAAGTAGGCTCATCCCAAAGACTATGCTTTGGGATGGGCCTACTTTGTGACTCATCTAATGTGTTAGTGTCTGTTTCTCAGTCAGATTAACCCCTCACTGGTCACATTAGGTTTCAGAACATGGGCTACAACGAGACTTCACTAACCAATGAGAGATGTCGCTGTGACTATGTCCATCATTTATTGCCTATGAGTTTACCCCATGCAATCCAGTAAAATAGAGCAAAACAGATTTCCAGGATAATATAATCAACACACATAGAAGCCATAGTTTTCCTGGGTATAATGAACATCTTCCTTGCAACTTGCAACTAGTATTTTCCCAGGTGAGTAGATGGCATCATTATCACCATGGAAGCACTAATGTTTTTACCTTGGGGTTAGGCACATCTCCTGAGCAGGGGCCTTCTTTTCACTTTGTTCTTGCATTGTTAATTACCTTGATTAAACCTGTTTCTTAAATCTACTGTGCTTGTGCTGTCTTCAGTGTTTTTGTCTGTGTAGTGTTGGGACAGTATGTTTTTTTCAAGGCCACATGAAGGACACATACCTGACCAAACAAGGCAGCAATTAAACCCTTGAGAAAGGAACAATAAACACAGTGGTCACACCTCCAACTTCCTTTCATATCTTATGTAAACTTACAGGTCTAAGTGACCTCTACTCTTGTGCAGAGCAGTTACAGGCAGCATGTAAACAAGGCTAATAATATACACATATTACTTACATAATTTGCTTATATATAGATAGAGACCATTCTGACAGTGTGCATACATGGGCACATGTATGTATAACATGCATGTGGACACATTTAACATTGTGTTTTCTGGATTTATGTTCCCATGTTTATTGAGTAAACTACGTGGCCACCACCTCCATAAAATTCTGATTAGATATTCAATAATTACAAAAATGTACAGAACTAATTTCCTCTGACAGAGTTATTTCTGATTTTCAGGCTGCTTTCAGAATGATAATGATAATGATAATGATGATGTTCCGTAATGATAATCTGCATTACTAGTAGCGAACATTCATTTTCACTTAAATGGTGTTCAGTAAAGACTAAAATGACTAAACTTAATACAATATGATACTATATTGCAGCTGATTTGACCTCTTTTTTTTTTTCCCCTAGACAGCATATTACATATAATATCAGGAAATTACATTTGGCAAGTCTAGAGGAACTGAATAGCTGAATACTTTGAATATGCCTTCATCTCATATTGCAAGTAAACCAGAGACAATATGAGAGACAGACATGGCACTCAAAGAATCTCGAATTGAAATCTATGAGAGACTTATGCAACTGCAAAGACTATGATAGAAGTATAAGTTACAAGAGGAAACCTTTGGGATAAAGTCAGCAAACCTTTTAGGCTTTTGTCAGCCTCTCTACATGCAGTTTTTTTTTTTTACCAGTGACATTTAAAATTAAAGTTAATTTAGATAATGCTGCAAAATAACTGCCCAAATAACTGCAGAGTGGTGAGACTTTCTTCTAGAAAGGCAATGCTTAAATCTATTAAGGTAAAATCTGTACAGTGCATTTGCCATGCTTTATTCTTGTGTTGGTTTCTAAAAATATTTTTATATCATTAGTATAAAATCACTCCACTTAAAATACTCTACATCATCAGTGGAGGCAGTTTCAGGTTTCCAGACTGTGTATGCTGCACATAGCAACCACACAGAGCAGATATATGTATAATGATGACTCAGCAATATGCAGTGACGTTACATGTGTCAACCTAAAAGAAAAATGCATCTAAAATATGGTACAAGTCAACCACAGCAATAAAACTTAGAAACCTAAAAGCTTTGTTATATGGGACCTTTTTGACATTCCATTCTTAAACGAAGACAGAGAAAGTGGGATTAGAAAACATATAGTCACACACCCTTCCCCTCAGTTGTTTGTTCTTCAGGCCCATGTCATTATCAGGCCCATGTCATTATCTACACAAAAGAGCTAGTGAACAAGAACGGAGTAGGAGGCAGAAAACGAGATACAGAGAGAGGGTGGGCTGGTGGAAGAGAAAATTCTGAACTCGGTGCCATCCAGTATCATATGACTTCCAAAGCAAGACTGTGCAAAGGAGCTGGGAAAGGGAGGCGCAGTAAGAAGGGAGTGTTGATCTCAGCAAATCAGAGCTCTCACTTGTTCAATCTGGTTTGTACTGCCCAGACCTGAATGTTCCCTGCAGATGTCCTGTAGGAAGATTAGATTCTGCCTATGCTTTTAGTCTACAGGTCGGCTGCCCTTCTAGGACCTTGTATCTCATCTAGTTGCTCTTTGACTTGAACCCCACTGTGATATTCTGGCCAATGGTTAGAGAGACTCTGTCTCCTAAATGGGGTGCTGCAGAGGAAAATCATCTATTTATACTTTTTCTTTTAAAAAAAGACAAGACACAACAGAACTGTTAAAGCTCTGATTTTTAAAAAAAAAACAAAAACATGTGCATAAGACAGAAATCTGCTTACAGTTGTTAAATTTGATGAATTTTACTAGGTTAAAAATATTCTATGACCTTAACTTCCAGTCATGATCTTCTATCTGGTGAATGAACTAACTTGATTTATGACCTTAACATGAATTTGCTTTTTTCTATTCAGTGTTTTTATGTAGAAGAAGAATGTTACTTCTGAGCTTTTCTACCCACAGGAAAATGATACCTGAGCTCGAATTGATCCACTGTTTTCTGTGACTTATTCTGATGTGAGGTATGTTTGCTGGGTGTGACCTTCTGTGCAGCTATATGTAATAGGAAGCATTGCGTAAATAATGAAGATTTCTTAATTTATCTCTTTCTTCCCATTTGAAAACATCAGAATTGGTGCCCAGGAGTTGCCTGAATGATTAAAGAATGAAAGCACTACAAGCTGTATTGTCTTTGTTGCAGTAGAGGAGCACTGCAGCAGATTGCTGTCCTCTGTGGGATATTGATTGACCTCAGCCTAATGTGGGTCATTTATTCAAATACACAGTGACACAAACTTAAATGTACACAATGTGGTAATGCTACATATGCACATGACCTGACCTAACTGTGAGGACAGGCAGGGCCAGAAAAAGTGTTACTGTATTCTTATCAGATGAAAAAACAAAAGTGTACAAGGTTTAACAAGCGCAGGTTTTCCAGAGGTATTTATGAATGTAATGGTTAACAAGAACTTGCACTAACATACTGTTCAAGTCTCCTTGTTGGCTGCCAGAATGTACAATGTTAAAAATACATCATCATTTAACTCAGCAAAACTTGTCAGACTCAGCTAAAACCAAACTTGCTATCAGCAATTATTATTTAAAACAAGTCTTAGCAGAAAAGCAAGCAAAGGGAAAAAAGGGCCAAGGGGAGGGGAGGAGTACATGGTTAAACATTTAAAGCTAAAACAGCTTTCCAACACATGGCGCATTTAAATACAGTCCATGTGTGGATGCACACACTGTGTGGAGAATTAACTCAAAATGCAGCTTTAGAAGGACAAAATAAATGCATGGCCATATAATGACATGCAGATGTAATGAAACTGACCACTCAGCTTTGTTAAAGGATTTTGAAGGCAAAAGTGATACCGCATAATTTGTTTCACAGGTTACATAAAGCCCTGTGACAGACTGGCGCCCTGTCCAGGGTGTACCCTGCCTCCCGCCCTATAGCAGCTGGGATAGGCTCCAGCCCCCCCGCGACCCTGAATTGGATAAGCGGAAGAGAATGGATGGATGGATGGAGGTTACATAAAGTCATACATTGTTTACTCTAGAAGAAACTATTACTGTTACCAGTAAGAGTAAGAAACTTTTCAGTAATACATGTGTGAGGTCCAAGGGCCTCTTAAAACATTAATATTCTTCAGAAATTGTCATGTAGCTGTTCCCACATTCATTTTGCAGCACAGACACAAATGTCTTAGTGACAAGGTGTCCAGAGAGCCCTGATCTCAACAAAAGTATAGAAGAGGTAGATGCTAATCAAACCCCAAACTCTACCCATAATCCTAAACCTAATTCTAAATGAGTCATTGATAACCCAGGTGATGTTAAGAGGTTAAATTATTTTATAGTGTAACAGCACAATATGTGAAAATTACATCAAGTATGAACAAAATTGTAAAGTTTACAAAAATATGTTTATGAAAGATTATTTTTGTTCCTCACGAAATATTGTCATAGACCAAGCGTCGGTCTAAAGTGTTACAAATGGAAACAGGTAGGCTGTTCATCTGATGTTAAAGACATACTAAGACACCGTGAGCTCTGTTGGTGATCATTGTTATCATTCATAATGACTATGCTAACTAACTCCCTTAGTCTGTGTTTTGTCCTGTCTCCCTATGCTCTCTTTCTCTTTTAGTTTAATTTCTTTTCTCTTCTCTTTCTTCTTTTTTCTTTCCCCTCACCCCCAACCATTCACAGCAGATGGCTGCCCCTCCCCGAACCTGGTTCTGCCGAAAGTTTCTCCTTGTCTGAGCAAGCGCTTTCCTACCATCGCAAAGTGCTTGCTCATAGGGGTCACTTTATTGTTGGGGTTTTCTACAGAATACAGTAAGGTCTTTACCTTACAATATAAAGTATCTTGAGGTGACTGTCACTGTGATTTGGAAATATATAAATAAACCTTGAATTGAATTGAACTTAACTAATTTTCCTAAAGGCCCAAGTCACAAGAAACAGCCTTGGACTGAAAACGGTCACATCTGCATTTTTGAAAACGTAATTATAATCCAAAGATCATCTTTTATGCTGAAACCATCCATCCATTCATTTTCTTTTGCTTATCCAACCTATCCAACCGTCAAAGGCCGAGAAGCAGGGAACACCCCCAATAGGTCACCAATCTGAAACAAGGCTTTTATGTTGAATACTTTTCCAATATAACATTTGGGACTAAATGTATAGCAGTACACTCTTGGTGAATAATTGAGATAAGTATTTTACATTCAAGTGGAAGTCCACTTATCAGACATAGAGGATGGCTCTAGGCACGGCATGTGAGTCTGATTACACAGTGCAAATCTGTAAAAAAGTTCGGGAGGCCCCTTCTTGTCACAGAAGGCTTTAAGAGATCAGACAGGGTTTAGGGAGCCCTCTCATCACATAGCACTGTGAATAAGGGAGAAGCCCAAAGAGCTTTTTTGTAACATAAGTTTGCTTTGCAGCATTGTGAGGGTGTACTTTGGCACAGCAGTGCTTTGAGTCAAACGCTAATGTAGAACATGCATGCTAACGCATTTACTGTGTTAAAGTATAATCCTGAGAGTAACATAAATGTTGCAGCAAATTTCATGGAAATGAAAGTGACAGTTGAGGCAATATTTCACGAAAAACCACAACTTCAGCTTTCTGTGGCGCTTAGTCCTCTGATGAGCATGGAAAAACATTTTGTATTGCTGAGCAGTGTATGAGTGAACAGCACACCTCACTTATCACAAGCAAATAAGTGTAAATGGTTGCTTCATAAACACTGCATTCCAAACAGAGTTTTATTAGGTCCCCTTTATTTATTAACCATGAGCCATTCAATTCTGATGACCTAATGGGATGTTTTTTCCTCATTTCCATTTCTTTCTTGTCGGCTGGTATCTGTGCCACCTTTTTTAAATTTACCATAGTTTACATGTGTATCATTCCTCAGCCTCCAAAAACAGCTTTGAATGTGCAATTCATAAAATTTCCCCTCAGGGGTCTCAGTGACAAAAGATACTGATATTTCCAGACTTTTCCTCTTGCCAGCATTCCTTTTTGATAAACATTCAGCAATGTATTTTCATCATGACTCAGTACCTTATCATAACTCAGCACCTTTCATCATGATTCAGCACCTTCCTTTGGCTACCATGTAGTTTGTGGACAAATGTTCTTACTTTTTGTTGTTTTCATTTCTTTATGCTGGAAAAGTTCTTATTGGTGAAAAAAAAAATCAACTTCCAGTCAGTGGAATTGTTTTTGTACTTCACTCTGATCCTGCTACACACAACAGCAGAAACAGAATAAAAGATGCTGCACTGACAAGTTCAGATGGGGTATGAAGTTTCCTTTCAGCCTTTCTAATTTATTTTCTCCTGGTCTCTCACCTGCTGTTCTCACGATACCTGAGACAGCAACGGTTTGTTGTCCACGTCCCCATTTCATAGGTCACATGAATTGCCCCTGCTTGTGCTGCGTGTCCTTATTCAGGGTTGATTATCAAGCATCAAATACGGTACGTTTTAAACATTTTACTGTAGAACAAGAGAGAACTAAACCTGTGGCCAAGGGTCTACAGCCACATGAAGCCCTTGGAGGCTGTCCAAGTTTTGTTTTGTTTTTTTTAATCTAACTGTCATTAGCTAGATGCTAAATTATGATACAGTGGGGCAAAAAAGTATTTAGTCAGCCACCAATTGTGCAAGTTCTCCCACTTAAAAAGATGACAGAGGCCTGTAATTTTCATCATAGGTATACCTCAACTATGAGAGACAAAATGAGAAAAAAAAATCCAGAAAATCACATTGTCTGATTTTTAAAGAATTTATTTGCAAATTATGGTGGAAAATAAGTATTTGGTCACCTACAAACAAGCAAGATTTCTGGCTCTCACAGATCTGTAACTTCTTCTGTAAGAGGCTCCTCTGTCCTCCAGTCGTCACCTGTATTGATGGCACCTGTTTGAACTCATTATCAGTATAAAAGACACCTGTCCACAACCTCAAACAGTCACACTCCAAACTCCACTATGGCCAAGACCAAAGAGCTGTCAAAGGACACCAGAAACAAAATTGTAGACCTGCACC
>VUQS01030124.1:0-11384 GCA_015108495.1 Heterochromis multidens | reverse complement strand
CCAGATCTTTCACTTATAGAGAACATTTGGCGCATCATTAAATGGAAAATACGTCAAAGACGACCACGAACTCTTCAGCAGCTGGAAACCTATATCAGGCAAGAATGGGACCAAATTCCAACACCAAAATTCCAGAAACTCATAACCTCGATGCCCAGACGTCTTCAGACTGTTTTGAAAAGAAGAGGAGATGCTACACCATGGTAAACATGCCCCTGTCCCAACTATTTTGAGACCTGTAGTAAGCATCACATTTGAAATGAGCTCATTTTGTGCATAAAATTGTAAAATTTCTCAGTTTCAACATTTGTCATGTTATCTATGTTCTGTTGTGAATAAAATATTGGCTCATGTGATTTGGAAGTCCTTTGATTTTCATTTTGTTCAAATTTAAAGAACGTCCCAACTTTTCTGGAATTCGGGTTGTACATTTCTAAATGCATTGAATTGCTGCTATGTGATTGGCTGATGAGGTATTTGCATTAACAATCAGTTGAACAAGTACCTAATGAGGTGACCAGTAAGGGTGTATGTGTGAGTCAACAAGGAAAACCATAATAGGTCTGCTTCAAAAAAGCTATGAACATTTCAATTTAAAATATAGTTTTTGGCTGCCCCTGCAGTGGTCAGAGCTTATTAAGCTGCTCTTTGACAAACTTCTTTCCAAGACTCCCAAACTGCAATGATTTTCAGAAACACTGCTTGGCTTGTAAGACGGATTTTATGTTTATCTTAACCTTCTTCACAGCAGTGGCTTTTCCCTGAAAGATGTGAAGCATTCTAATGAATTTGCAATTGCTTTCAGAGATCAAGATGCAAAATTTGCAAAAAAGGGGTATTGTTTTCTTTAAAGGTTTGCACATGTACATACAACACATTTCTGAGTATCACAGTTGTAATATCCTCTTGTGCCTCAGTTCTTAGTCCATATTTCATGCATCACTGTCCTGTCAGTTAGTGAGTTAGTTAATTGTGTTCACCTGACACCTCAGGTGTTGATCTGTTCCCTGATTAAGTGGCTAAAATTACAAAAACAGCGGGGCTCTGAATGCTAAAGAGCAGCAGTAGGACCTACTGCTCTGACAGCTGCTCTGAATGAAAATGCCTGAAATTTACAAAATAAATCAATGTCACAGTCCAGTCTAACATTATGAGGACACTACACCATACAGGTACCTAGTATATCAAAAGTAAAGAAATTAAACAACTGGAAGTATATACATTCATACAGAATCTTCAAGGTACTGTCAGATTTTACAAGCTTAGACAGGTAATAAAGAAATGGACTAATCCATTGTCAAATAAATAGCATGGTTTTATGTGTGTGTATGTGTATGTGTGTACATGTACATACAATGCATGTTTGTATTTCATAGCAAAATGAATGAATGAAACAAGATTAATGTCAGAATGATACAGACTCTAGGCTGTTAATGGAGCTGGTGTGTGTTTGCCAAGTGTCCTGACAGCAGACAGACTGATGAGCTTTCAGATTCTGAGGCTAAATAAAAACTGACTCAAAGAAATGACAGGCCTGTAATGGAAAATCATGACAAGTTCTAACTAATCAGGAAAAGTGGATGTAGAACTGCTTTTGTAGCCAAAGCCTCTGTCTAGAAAGTTTCAGTGTTTAGAACTTGTAGCTTTTCTAATCTTGTTTTCACATAGAGTTGCCAGAAATTTGGTGAATTGTGGAAGGTTCTCAAATTAAAACTTAAAACTCGAGTCCGGGGATTCCAGTTAGTGTATCCAGGCCACGAATGTACTCTGTCTACTACATACAACACACATTCAGCACAGTACAAGCACAGTATCTTTACATGATAAACATGTAACACATTTTTAATAACACTTATTGCCTTACATGATTCATACTGAATGGAACTGCCGCTGTTCATTACCAGTGTTCACACTAAATTATCTACCAAAGGTTTACCATCAAGACATTTGATTACAATATGATCTGCTGGTATCTAAACCAGGACAAATAATTTCATGGTCCTGTTTTAATAAGGAAAACATTCGGTTAATTCTTGGTCTTGGTTAAGTAAGCCAGCTCACACGGTTATACTTTTGCATTGGCAAGATACAACACATTGTGAGATTGTTAGGAAGTTAGAAAGTAGTGAACATGTAATGGAAGCTTTTTGGGAACTATTGTATGGCCCTCTGCAACCCCTTCTGAGCTTGCAGTGGAACTCACTCACTCATCCACTATATAATGTTTGGTACATACACTACCTAGAAAATAGACATTGGTACATACATTTTGGACACTAATTGCCTGTACTGCTGCTACGTAATTATAATTATGCCCCAGATATTTCTAATTATCTTTGTTCCTAAAATAGTGGCAGAGTATTTGCACCACATTTCAGGCCATGGACACCTCAACTGTGTTGTTTTCTTGGAAAGTACACATTGTAATTTACATATTTCTGTACAAAATCTAAATGAAAATGAATAACATATATTTATGTACACCCGACTTTATTTACAACATACTTTGGCTGAAATGTAACCACCCAAAAAGGCATGATGGAAGCTGCTAACTGTGATTGTGTTATTTTATATTATATATACTATTCAACATATTAAATGAGAATTAACATCACCCCTTTCAAGCAGTCCCTAATCCCCCAAATACATTAAAATAATAGCTTTATTTTTAAACCAGCAGCAGCTTTGTGGTTGTTAGAACTTGCAAATATTTTAGGAACAAGCTACTTAACATTGTATCACTAACATAATTACAGTTCAGAATGAGCAACTAAAGTGTCTCAAATATGGTTGTATTGTGCTTAAATAATTGTTGTTAAGTCACGCTGGTGAGACAGCGGAGATGAGCCAATTTAAGGTTGGGATATCTTATGAGTAGGTCTGTTATGCTTACCAGCCGTTCTCACTGGGGAAAAAAAACATATTAAAAATTGAATTATAGCTCATTTTTTGATGGGCTGTGATGCATGATGGTCTTGGCCAGTGTACAGTTTCTGTACAATGCTTTTTAGTGTGTCATATGACAATTTTGTAGTGTACTATATAGTGGATGAATTTAAATTTGACATTTTTCACAGCAATACAAAATGACTAACTCACTTTATAGTTAATGAGTGGACTGTTTGAATACAACCCAGCTGTCTTTGGGTGTTGCATGGGCTCAGCTGCTCTCTCAGGTGTGAATAAAGGCATACTTTGGGCAACTGCAGTGGCACACCATTTTTTGCCACATCATTCACTGCTGTCTGTGTTAAAATTCCTCTGTCAACCTGCCCATCCTATTTCTTCATCACAATGACAAATTAAAAGCAAGAAACTACACAAAACAACTACGTGACTGTGAGGAAATAAGTGCAGTGAGTATGTCTGGTAGGAGTCTGTTAACCCACTGCATTAAAAATAAACCCACCTTATTTACATTTTTTTCTTAGTATAATGAAAAAAAAATGTTTATAGGTGTTTACTTCTGAGAAAAGAAGAAAACAATAAATGAACAAAGAATTTAAATAGATGAAAGGAACCTGTTTCAATGGGGGAAAGTGAGCAATGGTAAGTGGGTAGGTAATGAAAAATGAATACTTGTGTACAATATATACAATACAATGTAAAAATGACATAGAACACACAAGTACACATACGCAAAAGAACATTAAGACTTTTGCCAGTCTCAATGTGTCTGTTAAACGCCTAAAATATTAATCTGAAATGCCACATTGACAAAAGGTTCTGTGAACTATAAGCCTCTCAATATATTTACATTTTCTCCAATAAACTAACACAAGCAAGGATATGTTGGATTGCACAGCTAACTCTCCCTCATAAGTCATTGACATACATCATTATTAAAGGCACCTTTTAGACCAGGTCTCTTTATCCTTTGGCATTCATTTCCATTTGCTAATGCAAAGCTAGAGCACTGTAATAATTTGCCTTTCACTCAGTTTTACAATCATCCTAAATACATGTCTGAGTGATCACTGGAAGAGGCTTTTAGGGAGCCACTTTTCATGTCCTTAAGTGTATATTTTTGAACCCAATGAAGATTTTTAATGTCTCATGAAGTAAAAAATATCTATTTAATACAGATACACCTTGTTCCTTTTTTATTTTTCCTTGCAGTCTTAATATTCTGGTTTTGGTAAGCATAAGACTCTCTGTTCTGTCTCTGTACTTGTCAAACATTGCCAAAAAAGACTTTTTCAGTTAAAGGCTTCTCTCAAGCAGAGAAGGACTTTTAACTGTACCAGGCTTAGAGCAGCCTCCAAGATCTTTTGATTACATTGAAGACAGGAACAACTGATGGCAGTGTTGAGGCTAAGCCTGAAAATGTTTGGGGCATCTCAGAATTCTTGGATTGAAAAGCTTGAACACTTAAAAAATGAGAACTAAAGCACTCAAACTAAATGAGCTTATTGGTAGTTTGTGTCTCTTTGAAATAAATCCATCCATCCATCCATTCATTCATTCATTTATCCATCCATCCATTGTCTGCCACTTATCTGGGCCTGGCTTGCAGGGGCAACAGCCTAAGCAGAGAAGCCAAGACCCCCCACTCCCCTTCCATCTTCTCCAGCTCTTCCGGGGGAACACAGAGGCGTTCCCAGGCCTACCCCAGGGCCTCCTCCCAGTAGGACATGTCTGGAACACTTCACCCAGCAGGCACCTAGGAGGCATCCTTGTCAGATGCCCGAACCAACTCAACTAGCTCCTTTCAATGTGGAGAAGTAGTAGCTGTACTCTGAGCCCCTCCCGGATGGCTGATGTCCTAACCCTGTTACTAAGGAAGAGGCCAGGCACCCTTCAGAAGAAACCCATTTCACTTGTATCCCCAAGCTCATGAAGGTAGGGATGTAGATCAACTGGGAATATAAGCTTCACTTTCACGCTCAGCTTTCTATTCATCACAACAGAATGGCACAGTGTCTGCATCACTATAGAAGCAACCCCAATCCATCCATCAATCTCCTGCTCTTCTCTTCCCTCATTGATGAACAAGATGCTGAGATATATATACTCCTCCACTTGGGGCAGCAGCTCAGTCTCCAAGACATATGGCTGCACATCTGAAGAAACAATTACAAAATCAATCATCGAATTGTGACCACAAGTGTCCTGGCACCACGTGTACTTGTGAGCACTCTTATGCTCAAATCTGGTGCTTGTTACGGACAAACAGTGATTGGCATAGAAGTCCAATAACAGAACACCAGTCAGGTTCAGATCAGACAGGTCATTGCTCCCAGTCACGCTGGTCTTACTGTTGTTGGCCATGTGAGCGTTGAAGTCTCACAATAGGACAATGGAGTCCCCAGGTGAGGCACCCTCCAGCACTCCACCCAGTGACTCCAAGAAGGCTGGGTACTCTGAAATGTCTTTTGGTGCATAAGTGCAAATGACAATCAGGATTCATTCCCCGACCCAAAGGTGCAGGGAATCAACCCTTTCGCCCAACAGTGAATACCCCAGTATACAGGCAGTGAACTGTCGGGATACAAGTATACATAGTCCTGCCTGCCACCTCTCACTGAGGACAATTCCAGATTGGAAGAGTCCAGCCCCTCTTCAAAAGGCTGGTTCCAGAGCCCTATTTGTGCATTGATGTGAGCCAGACTATATCTAATCAATATCTCAACCTCACACACTAACTCAGGCTCCTTCCCCAGCAGAGAGGTGATATACCATATCCCAAGAGCTAGTTTCAACAGCCAGGGATTTGACCGCCAGGGCCCCCTGCCACCCAACACACAATGCACCTGATCCCTATGGTGCCTCAGTCTGAAATCTTACATATAAGATTAACATATAATCATCCCTGGAGAAAACAAACAAGCAACAAAAAGGTTGATCAGGTTTGAAACACAATAATAATCATAATTAGGATTAAGATGCGCCATTTTACAACCTTAAACACCCTGCACCATCTAAAGGTGACAAGACCAATGTACATTTTACTCACTCTAGAGGTAGCTTAATTTTAAATAGTAACTATAGATCATAATTACAGTTTGCACAATCAACTTATGGAGTAATTTTCTGCAGAAGCACAATCTCAGAGGAGTTAATAATAGACCATGAACATCTTCACCATTTTGTCTTTCTCATTTTTTGTGTCTCATATGTTTTGTCTTTTTTAATTGGTTTTGAATACTGGCACTAAATGGAAAAACTCTTGACATCAACTGCAAGCGAAAACAACAAATATTTTTTAAATGTTTTGATATTTTCCACTTAATACCATAAATTGTTCAACTTTGTCAACATACAAAAGAAACTATGTCTTCTTTTATGTCTTGCAACATGTTGTGAATGTTGCAATTGAGCTGTTTGTGATGTTTTTCGCCAAAGAGGCAGTTGTACTTTTACTGTTTCATCATTTCTAGTGTTGCTTCCATTTGATGGAAAAGAAAAGCAACAATTCTATGGTGTCATGAAGAAATGGCAACTTGATCTTCCCAATAAACTTTATAGAGCCAAGGCTTTTTCTCAGAAATGTCTCCTTCCTGTGAGCCAACAATGCCTGAGTGATCCAGACTCTCTGAAAATATAGTGTGGCAACTTCAATCAGACAAACTGTTTCACCAGTGTGTGTGTGTGTGTGTGTACGTGTACAGTGACAGAGGAAAAGCAACTTTAGTATCAGGCAGAATCAACATATACTAGATCATTTTTAGTTTTTGATTTAAAACTAAAGAAACCTGGTCACATTATCAGTTTTCACTTTTAAGAGACTGTCCTTTTAAAGATAAACATATTTATCAAAAATTGAAAAGAGCCCTCTTGAAGCTGTACTAATTACATCCTCAAGAGGTCTGTCTGTTAGGACAAAAAGCAGAGGTTGACTAAAGACATGACAGAGCCACAAAGCCTGCACAGGGAGGAGGTCAGGGTAGGTGGATGAATGTGACAACAAAACATCACTGTTAGGTTTCTTTTAAAAATGGTCACAGTGTGCCTCCTAATGCTAACAAAGTAGTATTTCAATAATAAATGAATAATAATCAATGATTGAATAAAGAGAAGAATAAAGAAGGAATTTGTCAGTGCTCTTTAAATGCCCTTTATTTAAGTTTTTTTGTTTGTTTGTTAATGACTGATAAAAATTGTGGGGTGTGAATTTTTTCGACTTCTGTAGTGGGACATGCCACAAAAAGTCTGAGCACCACTGTGTTAGAAGCATTAAATCAGAAAATTATTGTATAGGAAACAACTCCTCTGCATAATTTTTTATGTTATTACTGATACTCATAATGTATGTCAGGGAACAACAGTGGTTATGATTTAAATATGAAGATTAACTGTTGAAATTGTCACAGTATATACAGTAATCGTACCATACATTTTATTGATTTGCACATCCACGCCAAACTTCTCTACACTGATTTTATTATAAACAATGTGCAGCTGTCAATGAGCTTTGTCAAATGAAAATAAATGGATTTAATTTTGGGCAAAAATAAATGATTTTTTTCATTTTGCACATTTATTGCACTTCACAAGTTAAATGAACAGAACTGATGACTTATGTATGTGCACTTGTGTTTTCTATGCCACTATTGCTATGCAAGTGTTCTTTTCCCCTTAGCTGCCCACTCTTTTTTTTCATTAAGATGGGGTCCTTTAATTTATTTTTGTTCATTTAGTATTTTGTTCTTTTTTCAACCAAAAAATTCAAAATCTTAAATTTCACAATAGAAATTTATGTGGATTTCACAGCATATGAATAATGAAGCACCTCAAAGAAGGACTTTTATCCTGCAGCTTTTTGCTAGGAAAAGACAAAGGAGACTCCTCTTTAGAAATCACTTTAAGGCACAATGTAGCAATTTGACAAGAAGTGGCACTGAAGATGGTAGCACACCTATTTCATGAAAGAGGGTGACATTTGTAAGGCCTTTAAGGCACGAAAAGTACTTTCAGCTTCAGTGACAACCTCTAGAAGTCACACCTGGTAACAAGAGTGACACTGCTTAGAAATTGAGATAAAAAAGAGAGACAATGCACATTGCGCAAACATGCAAACTCTCTATGTTATGGTATGTATGTAATTGACTTTTTTTTTTTTAGTTGTTGAGATTTAACCATTGAAAAGTCAATGAAATTCTGAACTTGAATGCCAAAGTAAAAGAAAAAAAACAAAGTTGCAGGTCTGCTTAAACAATATCACATCCTGTCTGACAGTAAAACATTAGGATCTGGTGGAGTCTGTGCTTCAGGGAATAAAACCTCCCTGCTCCCGTCCCTCATCACATCCTCTTGGATGACAGGAGCCATTACAAACCCGGAGAGGGCGACTCAGAGAAAGCAGCAGAGAGTGTGAGAAAGAGATTAAAGGGACAGGAAAGTGAAGAAGACATGGAGAGGAGAAGAGGACAAGGAGAAACAGGAACTGACAGGAGGAGAAAGGAAGGAGGTGGTAAGGATTACAAAGTGATAAACTGATGACAGAGAACAAGGCAAAAGGCTTAAAAAAAGAGGCTGAATGTTGGTTGTCCTTAAACATGCATGATCGTGGGCTAGGTTTTTTGGTAATCTGCACCATACTAGAGACAAAAGCCGTCACGTGTCTTCAAACATTATCTTTACAAATCTGTGTCTTCCTACTTTGGGTCATGCTGTTAGCTTGCCTTCGCAGCTGACAAAGATAATCAATAACAACTCAGCAAATAGTCATAAAAAACTGCTGCAACTGATGCTGATAAACAGTCTCACAGGCTGTTTGGAAGCAGACAGCTGAGTGTTCAGATGTGAATTTCGTGGTACTGATGGGACTGTTCTGTAGATGTCTTCTTTCCCTATCCCTTATTTTCTGCAGAATTGTGAAACAGTTTCAGGCACTTTAGATGTTTAAGTGTCTTATCTATGCAATATCATCAGGGGAGCATCTGAGTTTACAAATTTAGTCAAACAGTCAGACTCCTAAAGAACTAGCTTGAGTGTGTTTGTGAAAATACCAAACTATTCTTTTATTGGAAAAGCTGCACATCTGCTTTAAACGAATTAGTTGGAAACAAGCCTGGCTATTATCTTTTTGTGTTTGTGATTCTGCTTGTGAAGAGTTTTTTTCTCGTAGTTATATGTGGAAATAACAGACAGTATGTTTGTGGGACACTTTACACAGTATTGAGCATGAGCAGCTGTAGCTGCTAGTGTCCTTCAATAGCTCTAACTCAATTATTTACCCACCTAATACAATTTTTCTGCTCTTTCATTTGATTAGCAGGACTGAGCGTGTAATCTCTCTTCATCCCGTGCAGCCGCTGATCATTCCCTTCTGTTTCTGTGTGTGGAATGTTCCTGAAAGGTCACCATGCCATTGTGAAGTATGGAGCAGGGCTGCAGAGGCTGCTCAAATGTTTGTACAGATTCCTATCTCATGTATGTATCTGATTGCAGTGTGTGTGTGTGTGTTTGTGTGAGAAAGTGTATTTAATTGCTGTTGTTTGCGCCTGTGCATGTGCTGCATCAGTGTTCGGTAATCTCATCTTCCAGGGTCACCACCACTGCGTGCATGACTGTGTGTTTTTATTGTTTGTGCACTATCTGTGTGTGTAGGTAAAAATAGCTCAGCATGTGTGGGATCGGAGTCACATCAATGGGTGGACAAACCTCCATGTGCTTCACCTGCCTTTTTCTTCCCCTAATCACAGCTTATTGATCACACATCTGGTGGATCAATATTTGTTGTGCATGGCATTTTCTATTCTCTGTCAACATCTTAAGCCATCGGAGATGATTCCACCAAGGACACATCCACCAGGAAAAGGATTATTTGTCCAAACAGCAGGTGACATTGGGAGAGTAAATTTGCATTAGGATTCGTCCTCTTCCTCTGCAGCTCACACAATATGTCTGCCTTCAGGCTGACTTCTTAAAATCTGCAGCAACAGTAAAATGTGGTTATAAAAACATGAGCAATAATTTTATGATATTATTCAACAGTAATGTGGAGCTGTATTAACATTCTGGTGGTGGCGTGTGTGCTCTGTCACAGCTGAGGCCACAGTCTGCGACTCAAACAGCCATTTGGGAGGCAGAGAGAGGAATAAAGTCAGAGACTTCATTTGGCAAAAGCAGCGAACACAGATGAACAGGGAGGAAAAGTGTGAGTGAGGATTGTTGAAATACTGTCCTGAGGGAAAGTCATTTAAGTTTGTTCCCTGCCACAATTTCATTCCAGTGTGGTTCTCCATGGGCATACAAGGGAAAATAATTAGTTCATAAACCTTTACATACTGCAGCTTTTTGGCTATAATTCAGAATTATTCATTTCCAATTATTGAATCAAAATGGTTGCATGGTGTGACTAAAGTACTAATTACTTACATAGTATGAATGACACAGAGGCCTACATTTGCAAGCATAAATTAAGGTTTATTCAGAAACACAGATCGTGAGTTGGTGTACTAAAACCACATTCAGTCTTTTCACCCCATTATATCCCACTACATGCTCATTTCATGATTTAAAAGCCAAAATATGGACAATAGGGCTTAAACTGGAATACTGAGATGTTTATTATATGTATGTGTTTTGGAGTGTTTAGAGTGTCTGAGTTGAAGTATTTATTTTACACTTATTTTGGTGACTGTGAATTCAATCACATCAAGGCTTTGATTGACTCTATATTGTTTGATGTTGTATTTTGAAGAAACCAAGGGTGTCCTTTAATGAAAATTTTCAATGAGTTTTATAGTGGTGAAAAATACCAATAAAAACCTTGAGGCAAGTTATGAAACTGTTTCACCATTACATTGACTTTCCACACATGTACGGGACCTCCTTTACAATCAAGTTTAGCACATAGCTACGTAGTCAGCCTTATATCTTCAGATTATGAAATTACAGTGGTGGGAAAAAGTATTTGCCCCCTTCTTAATTTCTTAGTTTTTTGCATATTTGTCACACTTACATGTTTCAGATCATCAAACAAATTTTCATATTAGACAAAGATAACCTGAGTAAATACAAAATGCAGTTTTTAAATGATGATTTCATTTATTAAGGGAAAAAAGTTATCCAAACCTACCTGCCCTGTGTGAAAAAGTAATTGACAAAAGAGAGAGCATATTTCTCCCATATTGGCTTCTCTTCATTGGCTCCCTGTTAAATCCATAATTTAATTTAAAATCCTTCTCCTTACATACAAGGTCTTGAATAATCAGGCCCCATCTTATGTTAAAGACCTCATAGTACCATATCACCCCAATAGAGCACTTCGCTCTCAGTCTGCTGGCTTACTTGTGGTTCCAAGGATATTTAAAAGTAGAATGGGAGGCAGAGCCTTCAGCTTTCAGGCCCCTCTTCTGTGGAACCAGCTACCAGTTTGTATTCGGGAGACAGACACCCTCTCTACTTTTAAGATTAGGCTTAAAACTTTCCTTTTT
>VUQS01030122.1:148598-160927 GCA_015108495.1 Heterochromis multidens | reverse complement strand
CACACACACACACATAAATATATCTCTCTCTCTCTCTCTCTCTCTCTCTCTCTCTCTCTCTATATATATATATATATATATATATATATATATATATATATATATATATGAATAAGTAATAATGAAAAAAATGAAAAATTAAATTACTTTTTATGCCATCACTAATATTTCATATATCTATTTTTTTCCCTTATAAGCACTTGGTAAAATGGACATTTTCCTCACAGCTGAAAATATTTAATGAATTTTCCCTAATGGCAAAAAGCTTTTTGATGTAGCAATGCTTATTCGTAAAACAACACTGATGAAACTGTCGTGCTTTCAAGAGACACTACCTTTTAGTAACCATGTGCTAGATTAATAAAGTTTCACATCTGAAAGGCAGCACTTTCCTCCATGCTCATGCTCCTATTTCTAGAGGCAGAATAACCCTCAAAACCAATTCAAAGCTACCGTAGTCATACTGGTAAAAAAAAACAAAAAAAAAAACAACTGTGCAACAACCACAGTGTCACACTGACTTTGAACAGCACTGTGGACAAGCAAAGCATCCCAAACAAAACAGAAAGTACACGTAGCTTCTTTGCAGCCTCAATTTCATCACCTCAGCTTTATCTATGCACTGCATTATTTAGCAGGAATTTCAGTGAATGGCAGTATCTTCACCTGCCTTTGCTTCTTTATTTTGACAAAAGAACATTATGTAATTGTATCTTTGTCCATTTTTAATGACTAGTACTACTAATCTACTATCATTATTTCATTAATCCTGCAAGAAAAATATGTATACTTTCAAAGGTATGTTTTTGTTAAAGCGCTACTATTTTACATTCTTGTGCCAATCTTTGTTACAAAGGGGTTGTTTTGCTGTTAGCACACACAACAACAAAGCCAACTGAGCCATTAAGGTTTCATCACCGTTCTAATAGAAATTTGTGTTAAAGCACCGTGCACTGAAAGTCTGAGTTTATGTTTTTCCAAATGAAAGCTGAGCTCAAATCTATATTGCTCTCAAACTCGCAATCAATCATGTGTGAAGTCGTTCAGTATTCCTGTGTGAGATTACCTGTGAAGTGTCTGTGTGGTTATTATGGTCAACATGCCAAAGACCATCCTTCTCAGGATGTTGCTTATCAGTGATGTTCTCTGAAATAAAAACAAATGTTTCCATTAACATCCCACACATGTGAACATCAAGACATAAGCACAAAATAAATAAATAATTAAAATGTGATTTATGTCAATGGCAGTACTTACAATAGCCATGAAAATGCTTAAGAATCTTTCTCTGGGACTCTCAATTGTCCAGAGTAGCTGAATCTGTTGCAATAAATGGCCTTAATAACACACTTTCTCCTCAGCCATTATTCTACACGTCATTGTTTTTAATTACATGCCGGGACCTTCTAAGAGCCACACACTCCAAGCTCACTTGCCATCCTCTTTACTGGCAACAATTAATCACTTAAAATTATCTATGTATGTTTTCCAAGTTTAAGCATCTTGGTCAACTGTAATCTGATTGGTATGTTTTTAAAGATCAGTAGTGACATTGGTTAAAGTTCAAATTATTTGAACCTTTTGTACAGTGTTGCCATAAGGAACATCAGAGTGGCACTTAAGTGAAAGAGTCAGAAACGGTAATATCTCAGCAAAAAGAAAAAAAAAATAACAGAGGCTCATCACCCACTATCATTATAAAACTGCAGATGCAGACAGCATAGATGAGGGTGTCTGGTACTGTTATTTTCTTCAGTGTGGGTGGCTGTTAATAACCCAAGCTGGGGGTAAAGGAGAGGCTGTATGGGGAAAAAAATCTGTTTGGCTACATCATATCCTCTTGCAGAGTAGCCTTGACCTACTGCCTGATCTTGATAGAGCTGCTGTCTATTTAATTCATATGGATACACTAACATCCCCCAGTATGCCTTATCTCAGTGAGGACCAAGTAATATATCTGGGATTGGATTAAAGTCATCCCACTGAGAGAGAGAGAGAGAGAGAGAGAGAGAAAGGATGGTACTGACAGGTGGCAAGGTGTGCAGACCAGCAGAATAGGTGCAAACAACAAGACATCAGCTCCTAACCTTGGAAAGTTTAAGATCATTATAAGGAACCCTTTTAAGCCGGAAACATTAAATAATTGCCAGAAAATTCAATTCTTTTGAGTGTTTATGAGTGTTTATTGAACCTTCTGACAAATTTAACCAAAAAAGAAATTAAATATTAATTTGCATAAATAATTTTTAATTTGTATCATATTTGCTACATCCAGCATTGTTTTGGCAATTTATTGCTTAAAAATGTATCATGTAATTTATTCAGGTTTTTCAGGGGAAAAAAAAAAATCACACTGATGATGTAGAAGTCTCAAAAACTCATAAAAACTCATGTATCAAATACGATACACTTGGCTTTAAAGGGTTCAAAATATAGTATAAGTCTGATTCTGTAGGCTCATATAAATAAATCACAAGCTTCAATCAAAGAAAACTGTTGCAGAAATATGCCTACATTTTTATGTTTTGACTGGAAATGGTCCTTTCAAGTAGAAATAGGAAAAGTACAGGTGAACAAAAAAAAAACTGATGGTAACAGAAATCCATTTAGGTGCTTTGGTTTAGTGGTCCTGGATTTGTGCACTCTAGCTCTCTGGGACACTTGCTTGTAAGCATGTGACAGATATATGTTGAAGACATGTTAATATATTAGGGGTAATATATTACCAGGCATGGAGTTTGAATTTGCAAACTTCAGACAAACTAGTTTCAGGTGGACCCATCACCTAACAAAATGTATCAAGTAAAGTTTAGTGCATTGAAAAGAACTTTGCCTAAAATTCAAACCATATGGTGAAAATATAGTTTCTCATAATACTTGTGATTAAACTGTAAAATACCTTCCTTGCATTGCAAGCTCAGTTATATGTGAAATACTGCTCAGTGGGTACAGCTAGAAAACCTAGCAAGTTGACAAGATCTTTAAGTACAACTGCAAGCAGCCTAATAAGCTTGCTCACACCCACCATATGCTATCTGTGAAATTGATTATTTAAGCATGAGTTTTGTTGCTCTGATACTTTTACATGGTTCGCCACTGTTACAGATTTTTAGCTCACTTCCCTGGTCATTGACTGGACCTTCTTCTTCTTTCAGCTGCTCCCTTTAGGGGTCATCACAGCAGATCATCTGCTTCCATCACGCTCTGACCCTAGTGTCCTTCTCTGTCACACCAATCCACTGCATGTCCTCCTCCACTACATCTAGGAACCTCTGTAGTCGTCCTCTTTTCTTCTGCTTGGCAGCTTCCATCTTCAACATCCTTTGTCCAATATATCCACTATACCTCCTCTGCACATGTCCAAACCATCTCAGCCTTGCCTCTCTACCTTTGTCTCCAAACTGCTCAACCTGAGCTGTCCCTCTGATCTAGCTCTGTCTCCTGACTTTTGTCAGTGCCAACGTCTTCAAACCATACATCATACCAGGTCTCACTACCATCTTATAAACCTTCCCTTTCACTCTTGCTGCTATCCTTCTGTCACAAATCATTGCTGACACTCGTCTGCACTCACTCCACCCTGCCTGCACTCTCCTCTTCACCTCTGTTGTGCACTGCTCATTGCTTTGGATGGTTGAACCCAGATATTTAAACTCATCCACCTTCGCCACCTCTACTCCTTACAGGTTCACTGTTACACCTGTCTCCCTCTCATTCACACACGTATTCTGTCTTGCTTCTACCGACTTTCGTTCCTCTTCTCTCCAGAGCATACCTCCACCTCTCCAGTCTCTCTTCCGCCTGCTCCCTACTCTCACTACAGATCAATATGTTGTCTGATCTCATTGGTCAGCCTGTCCATCCTTAAAGGGGTTTTTCTTTTGGGGTGAAGCAGCAGGGTTAATACCAATGACTGTATTGGATTACTCCTCCACTGATCTTAATCATGGGCAACGTTAAGGGTTTATGGCAACTAGGTGTCCTTATAATCAACAACAACTAGCTCATGTGTAGCATTTACCATCAGCTGATAAAATATTAGCTGATTAAACCTGTGAGAGTCCTATACTGGAGCGACAGCGAAAGCTACAGGCTACCGCTGTCCTGTTTTCTCAAAGCTACTAACAAAACACAACCCTGCAGTGTAGTTTAGTTATATTTGCAAATAAATTTGAGCCTTGGGAGAAACAACTTGGCTAAAGCAGAAAAAAAAAAAAAAACTCGCAAAACTTAGCTCGACTTACCCTGCACGTTAGCCACATTATTACAAGTGCGTTTGTGCTTGCGGGCTGTGGGTGAATAAGCAAAGATAGGGCAGGTGCAATATTTTTACCTGCTAATTGGTTCTGTGTGAATGCTTGTATCAGCGAACAAAGGAGGAACTCACTTTAGGAACAGGTTAGAAACTCACTCTACCTCAGGTTATTACTAGGTTGGATCAGCCAGAGGGACACTCTGTTGTGATTGGTTGGTACTTGAGGATTCCCTCAGATCCCATAGTGCTTCCCCAAGCTCCAGTGGCTTCAAGTTGTTATTGTGTTTCCAATTTTCTGTACTTTATACTTATACCCTATGGAAGCTTGTTTCCACCACTGGAGAAAAAAGAAAAAATCTCGAAATTTCGACTTGCTCAGAAATAACAAAAAAAAAATTCGAGATACTCAGTAAGATATTAACCCGAAATTTCGACTTAGATCTGCCTGGAATTTTTTTTTTCTCCCCAGTGACAGAAACAAGTTTCCATATATACCATACTACATCTCAGATGAAAATATCATTACTTTACAGATAACGACTTTGGCACACGAAATGTATGAAGAACTTATAGAGATAATATGTAAAACCTTAACGCATAAAGAAGTTGGTTTAAAATGCTAATAATTACTGCCTGAGATGGATTCAATTTGTAAAAACTGGATTAACTGGTGAAGTTATCTTGAGGCATACTGATGTCTCGGTAATATTTAAACTTATTTACTTTTTGGAAAGAAGTATAACAGCAGTATTTTTGTAGAAGAAAAACGAGGGCCCTTGTTAAGGTGTTCCTGACAAATGTCATATAACAAGCAACTAAACTTATTGAAGATTAAACTCTGCTACTTGTCTGAAGTCTGCTACTAAAGAGGTTATGGGCAACTCTCATCCGTAAAATTTCCTTTCTAAATAAATTTCAAATTTAGAATAATATATTTTATGTATTCAAGATCATGTAAGCCACACAATGGTGCAGTTTCAGGAAATGTGTTAATCATCAATACAGACTGAAATTCTGCTGATGATAATCCTTATATTTACACAGAATGCCACAGTTTTTTGTTTTATACAAAATCAGCTTTTAATGGAAAGCATTTATTTAAAACATAATGACAGTGTGAAAACTATTTTGATAAGTCACTGGAATGCAGCAGACATCAGTTATTTTATTATGTTTCATTTAGATCATGTGAAACATTTCTTGAGTTGTTCAAGGCTGAGTAATTATGTAGAATTTATTTAAAAAAAAATAAATCTTTATTAACACAAGATGGAATGTGGAATGTGAACTACTTTTGTGGGGTTTTGTAGCACAAGATTGAAAGAGTGACTGTAATGATCACTCAGAGGACAGTTTTCTGGAACAGATGGTTCTGTATTTGTGTTGGTTTGGTAGCAGTCCTTCTTTTCTTGGCCTTTTCTTTGCCCTGGCACCATGCAATTTTCAACAGTGCAAATTATGTCCAAAGCACGGGTGCTAATCTCCTGTTTTAGAGATGCGCAGCAGATCTGGTTTGTTGACAGGGTAATGGTTTAATATACATAAATACATCTAAGCAAATACTGGCAATTTTAATATCATAGTCTACATCTGTAAGAATCCATAATTAAATCAAAGATGACATCTTTGGCAGTCATCATCATATATGTGGTGCTGTAGCCAGTGGGCCAGCATCATTGAAAACATGCTATTTATAACTAAGAGAGGAGGCAGCAGAGACTAACTTTTAAGAATCAGTTTTGTTTTTTTTGTTTTTTTTTGAGTAGCTTTCATGATGCAAGGACTATCTAAACACAGTACTTGTTTGAGCTTGAGTATAAAGCTTATGAAGTTTATAAAACAAGGGATATATTTATTTGTAGAAGTAAAGAGACAAACTAAAGTATGATATAATGATGATAAGGACAGTTTGTTTTAAAGATTTCTACTGTTTGTTGATGTTAATTAATACTGAAATCATCAGTCTAGTCATACATCTTGTAGAAAAGATTGTACTCCTCGGGGCTGGTGTGAATTATCTGTCCAGTGAAAGTGGCTAAGCAAGTCTCATAATAAGAACGTGGCTTGGTAACATCTTTGTTACAAAATATGATTATTAAAAATATGTCCTGTGGCAACTCATTATACCATCAACTCAGACCATTTTCTCCTTAAGCCTTTAATTAAATTTGAATGATTACAAAAGTAGAGAACAGTCAACAGCTACATGACTTTGAGCTGGAACTGTGTTATGCCAGCAGGCAGATGACTTATTGTCGTTTTTTTGGTTTTTTTCTCCTTTGCATACTTGTAGGACTTTATAATGTTGACATTATTGTTGTGTGTATTCCAGTTTTTCTTTATGTGCTCCTCGATTTTTCTGTGTCTTTCAGATGGATTTATAAGTCAGATCCTCCAAAACGTGTTTTGTGAAATTTATGAAGATGGAAGTCTTTTAAAAAATATAATGATTTTTATATAGATTCATAGCTCTGGACTATTCTTACAATGCAACAGAAGCAGGCCTGCTGATTGTATGCAATTATGTTGATTTATTAACATGTAAAAGTTAACTGTAAGTCCAATTAGAAGAGAAGTCAGTGTGTCAACTGAACTGCCATAATAAGGAAAGGAATGTCACAAAGGACACAGTTGGAGGTTGTTCTTCCCACTGACTTCCTGTTAATAGTTCTTTACACTGAAAACAAACAAACAGAAAAAACCACACTAATTATAGTATTAGTTAATTGGTTAGTTATAGTAAAAGCAAGTAATAACCCAAGCAATAACCCTTTTTGTTAATGAGAGCTGGACATTAAAGAAACAGGGTGCAAACGTCATACCAGAACAATGCAAGTGTAGTCCAGTCTCATAATGCCTACTTTTGATGAACAATGAGTCAAACAGGAACACACTCAGACCTCATAAGATCACCCAGAATAATAAGGTTCTGTGTTTTTTTTTTCTTTAGAAAAATCAGAACACCTAGACTGATCAATATGGGTCATATTTGGGAAACAAAAGAACTAGAACTGGTTCTTTTCCATTCTTGTTCATTACAAACATTTTTTATTTTATTTGATATTTTTTGCCTTTTCAACTTCAACTATGCAGTGGGATAATGCAAAGAGGATGGTATTATTCTGCTTTGTTTTTACTATGAACGTATTTTTAATGGATCCTTATACTGGTTAATTTGATAATTGTGGCATTATTTAAATGAATAAGAATAAGTTTAAGCTTTACAATTCTCATATAAATAGCAGATGAGCTGTCAGACAAATGAATTTCCCTCTGGGATCAATAAAGTTATTCTTATTCTTATTCTTATTCTTATTCTTAAATGGGTAGGCATGCTCAAAGGAGGCAATAACAAGGTAACAATTGCATGGCTGTTAGTTCCATCCCCACTTTTGAAAGCAATAAAATAAAATAGTAAGGCATAAACAATTCCTATGGTCAGTGTGACATACAATACAGTAACATAATGTCATGGGAAATTGAAAAAAAAAAAGACAAGGTGTATAAAACAGACAGAACAATGGTCATCTGCTTCATCTAAGATGCAAATTAGTGTACATACATATTCAAGGGTGAACACCACTCTGGTGTAGTGAACACATTCAAAACCTCTCTTATGTGAAGATTATGTTGCTGGTTTAAGTGGTAAGAAGACCTGTGGCTCAATCCCTACCTTGCCTGTCATCGGGCAGTTAACAGGAAACCAATATACACTTACTCTGTAAAGGAATCTGAAGCAGATGATGAGCTTCCCAGCAATTAGAATCCTGTACTTTATATTTAGATTAAGCTGCTGTTTCTTCTGTATTGCATACTTTTTAACTGTATGGCACATCCACACATCCACTGTATAGCAATTTCAACTTCAACATCCATATACTCAGGACATTTTTGGTCAATTCAAGCATCATTCTATATTCTCTGTAAATATGAACCATATAGTTTAGTTTAATTTCGCCAGCATATTGCCTACTTATTTGTATTTTGTATTTTTGTATTTAATACTTGCACTGTTCTCTATGTTGAAGCACAATGTCTTGTCTTATTTGCACTTTGTGTATGTGTACACTGTGGACCCTGAGCCTTGCAATTTTGTCTCTCTGTATACTTGTATCTGGCTGAGATGACAAACCTTTTATATTCTGCCCATAAATGAATAGAACATAATCTTTAGTCAGCTGCTACAGACCACCATACAATAAAGAAAGCAATTTGTTCCCTCAGGCCGTCACAATTATAGACAGTTAAGAGAATTAACAGTTGATACTATTTTAAGTGGGCTATTATTACAGTGAAATTACCATTTTAAGGAGTATCTGTACTTAGAGCCACTGTTCAAATCAAATCTTACATTTGTGTCATTAATGAGGAGGAAAACTGTTTTGATCTGTTGCTGGTTAAAAAGTGAGATATAAGTAGAAGGCAGGTGAATTTGTAGGTCATGCTCAATTATCAGATGTACTCCAGTTTTGTGCCCACCTTGTTCACACAGCTTCCCACGCCACAGTCAGTATCTGCCCTCTGTTGGTACCCTCTGTTGAAACACTGTTTTTCCACCACTACCTTTTGTTTACATGGTGATTTATTGGTTTGAAAATTGGTTTGAACATGTCTCTTCAGTCCACACTACTTTTAAAATACAGTTGTCTCCCAGCTACCTCCCTGATTTCAGGGGAGGGAAGTAATGTAAAGTGAAAAAAAGAGAAGGTACATATACACACAGACATGTGCTAGCATTGTTGAATACAGCAGTTCAGGTTTGTGATAGAGTGGTATACCACAAAATGATTATAGCAATCCCTGACAGGCCCCCGAAAATTAGGTTGGGAATTTAAATCTGTGGGAAAAAGGATGAGGCTATATAACTGAGTGCACATTATGCAAGGAGTGTCCTGCTATACACCACCTATAATGCTGTTACATTTAAAAATTACGTAGTCGTGACTACATGCTCAATAACTGTAGTCATTTAAATGAGCCATATTTTGGAGAAGAGGATAGATCATGAATTGAGATACGCTACAGCTGAGAGAGAGGGAAACCCTGCAAATCCTGTAAACAGACTCCAAAATACAGCTTTGTCAAATCTTTCCATTAGTGAGATGGAAAAAATTTAACCACCACTATTGCCTGATGTTCTTGATAAGGAGAAAGGTTTTTTGAGTTTTCTTCTTGACTTTAATATAGTCACTGTTTTTAGAGCAAGTATCTGGCTGCCATTAGAGGAACTGCATCTTTGGGCATTTTTGCAACCCTCAGCTGTGGTGGTTGCTGCTTGTCAGCTATAACAAACAAACCTCTGGCTGCTTATAAGAAAGATTGGGCTGTGGTGAGTAGAGAGGAGCATGACATAAGTCACAGCTGAAGTGTGTAACATGAGCAGCAACTGTGTCAGATGTGGCTTCAGTTGTCACAAGTGGGAATGTGGTTGCAGCTGCCATTACCATGAATCTGAAATTTCATGACTGGGAATGGGATTGGGATTGGGAAGTACAATTTGTAGAAAGTTTGGTTTTATTTTTTATTTATTAATTTATTTTTATTGGGGGCTTTGTCTTTCAGAATGTTTGACTTTAACTGAAATAATAAAGTCCCTGCTTCAGTTAGAGAACTGTGAGGGAGCAAGTGGAATATAACTCAGTCAAATTAAAATCAGATGATTGACTTGGTCACTCGAGAGGATTTCTTCTTTTCAGCTCTAAAAACTCTGGCCCTATGTTGTCCAAAGGATTTTGATGCATTGGGCTAACTGTGAGAGGACAAATCCTATCCTATCACCTCCCCCAACCAAAAATTAAAATTAAAAACATATCTCTGTGCCAGTTCTTTTTGCATACAATACATGCCTTTGTTTCACCAGGGCTTTGCATGTTACAATGAGATTCTCCTTATGAAGTTTTATTTTGATTATTGACAAGGTAAAATGTACACCTTTATCCTAAAAGGTATTCCCACCTTGCTATGTGGTTTGTTTGTGTTTGTTTTTTCACCATTTTTTTCATCATGATTTTCTGGTCATGTCTGAAAGCACATATTTTTACAGTAAACCTGACTACGTTTTTATCTTTCTGATGTAAGACTCATTATCATCTTCTTCAGAGACATCTCCAGCAGAATCTAAACAACTTTTTAATTATTTAATAGTTATGTTTTAGTGTAAATGAATGGTTAAATAACTTATGTGATGGATTTGCATTATATGGCGCTTTTCTAGCCTTACTAACCACTCAAAGCGCTTTAGACTATAGAAGCCACATCTTACCATGTGTTCATACAGTGCTTTATTCTATACACTTTAAACACTTTATCTGCCTCTCATCCATGGCCAATTTAGAATCACTAATTATTCCATCATATGTGCTTTTGGACTGTAGGAAGAAGCCAGAGTAAACCCAATCAGACACAGGAAGAACATGCAAACTCTACACAGAAAGTAGTCAGCCAGGGTTCAAAACAGGAACCTTCTCACTGTAAAGTGGCATTGCTAACCACTGCACCACAATGCCACTGTGCCTTTGTAATTTGGGTACATTAAAACCACTGACAGGTGAAGTGAAGTGTGATAACACTGGTTATCACATTAAACTAGTACCTGTTAATGGGATGGGATATATTAGGAAGTAAGTGAACAGATAGTTCACTTTTCACCAAAGAACTATTGTAGGATAAATTACTGAAAATTGTAATGCTGGCTAGAAGGTTGTGAGAAAACAGTACATTGCAGGAGTTTTGAAAAAAGGTCAGCCACAGCCAAATACTTCCAAAGAATAAGGCAGGTGCTGAGAAGTGTGCTCAGCAGTTGGAGTAAAATCATTAAGGCAGACCAGTCATTAAAAGTACTGTAACATGGCCATGGGAAGAAATAGATGCCACTGATGTCAAGACACAAAACTTCACACATTGCACAGAGGGTTCTTCCCAAATTCAGCACACAAATACTCGACTAAGAGTGAAAATGGTGATGAGGAGGAAGAGAAATATTATGGAATATCACGCCCCCTTATGCTTTGTAAATCAGCAGATGAAGGAAGTGGCTGATGTTAAGAAATCCTACCTAAAGGCCTGGCTAAAGGCCAGCCTGACCAGTTTGTGATATGTTGACAGAGACTATGATAATGGAAGTAGAAGAATAAATCTTAAGCACCAGGTCCAAAGGGAAAGGGTTCTATCACAGCACAAAGGACTCAGGGTGCAGGCTGTGCAAAGTTGTCTCAGAGCCAGTCCAGCACACAGATGCAAGCTGGAATAGTGTACACTAGGAGGCATAACTAAGGGATGATGTACACACACATCTGTGCTTGGTATGGGTTAGAAGTCCCCAAGTCACATCGGGAAACACCACCAAAACTATCTGAGAACAGCAGCTAAGTTCCTGTGGGACTTTAAGTTCCAGACCGCCAAGTCTTGGCTAACCAACCCAATAAAGCAGTCACTGACAAAGAGCAGAAGAGGTCAGTTGTGATAGCTGTAGCAATCCTAGCAAAGAGTAACATCAGAAAGAAGAAGCAAGAGAAGATCAAGGAGCTGAAGGAACAACTGGAACAGATGTGGAGGGTCAATCCGAAAGCAGTCCCTGTGGTGATGTTAGTATATATGCTGTGATTGCATGTGCAGCATCAGAGGTCTCTGTTCAGAAGAGTGAAGTCCCAGAAAGAGTATAGATTCTGCACATAACCTTCTGTTTCCCAGTCCTCTGATGAAGGACATGAGCTTGACCAAGACACATCACCAGCACCATACACATGCACACACATTTGGGAGTTAGAAAGAATTTTTTTATAACATGTTGACATATTTTTTGTCCCACTTGGTGAACCCTGAATGCTACTTCCTAAAGTTCCTCATAGTGCTCTTATATGTTAATTAGATACTACATCAGATTAGGTTGAGGCAAACATTTTTTTAAGTTGTATTGACTATCCTTTCAATCTGCTTATACTTAGCTAGAATTTACATATTGTAGGATGTTGTGTGTGTGTGTGTGTGTGTGTGTGTGTGTGTGTGTGTGAGTGTGTGAGTGAGAGAGAGAGAGAGAGAGAGAGAGAGAGAGAGAGAGAGAGAGCGAGAGGAGCGG
>VUQS01030122.1:100421-148578 GCA_015108495.1 Heterochromis multidens | reverse complement strand
CAGGAGAAAAATGTTTTCCAGTCCTTAATTGAGAAAGAATACTTTTCATTCAGCAAGCTGGTTCTTTAAACAGTGTGTGTGTGTGTGTGTGTGTGTGTGTGTGTGTGTGATAGAAGGGAAGATTATCAATCTGCTTTATATTTGAAAGTAATTAGAATTCTTCATTTTTGAAGCCCTGCAGAAAGACACAGGGTGGTGGTGGAGGGGGTGACAGGTTAATTGAGGAATAATACCCTTCAGAATGATGGATTTTGGTGACTTGAGATGTCAGAATCCATTATAGGAAATTTAAATTTGCAATTAAAGTGGGAGGCTGGGTGCAGAATTCTTTCATTTTAATTCCCTCTTGCCTTCTCCCCTGTTATTATTAATGTTCTGCATTGAATGTCCAGGCTCTCTGTTCTCTCCTTTGGCACTCACCCACTATCTAACACAGTTTGCCAAAATGAGGCTTAATTAATGAACTCATACATACAGTAAATCAAACAGGTTTTCTTTTCTTTTTTTTTGTAGAAATGTTGGACGAGCTGAATATCTCATGCAGGATTAGATGGCTATTTCATGAGATCACTGAAAACACCTCATCATGTTGAGAAAAAATATTAAAAAGCATTCTGGCTTTAATATAACTGGCCTCAGATGTGTGATTGCTGCTTAATTTACTTTTCATTATTACCTGTCTTGAAAACTTTTTGAAATTAGTTTTTTAAGAAGGCAGAATTGAGTGGTAAAGGGCAATCACTGTAAGGTCATGCCACTAACTGACTGCTGGAAATAATGTTTATTTACTTCACCTGTTTGCATAGCTCATGTCCACGAAATTTGAAACTTTAGATGGCGTATATCCACACTTGTGTCAATAAAGTGAAACCTTTACCACCTGCTATAGATTTAATAGTTTGCAGGTGTAATATTGCACATCACATTCTTGTTATGCAATGCTTTATTTTAGATGCAGCTGAGATATCAAGCAAGATTTGTTAATCTTGTTGGTTTATTAAAAGCATTTGCAATAGTTTGTTTTTAATACATTTAATTTGCAAAATTAAATGTTTTAAAATTTCAGATAAAACTAATCTCTTTTTATCATTCTAAAATATATGATACATATAGTTTACATTATATTCAAAAAGAAGAAATAAAGAAGGAAAGAGAAATGAATTCCAGCATTGAATGCTGTATTAAGTAAACTTAAAGTTCATATATAAATTCAACATTTTTTTATATATTTTTTCCCAACATCTGCCACAGGATGGAAAAATGAACAATATTTGGCATTCAGTGACAAAAAACGAGGTGATGGGTAAATAAATTCAGAATCTCTTTTCCCCTGTGAGGACTATCTGCTGCAGCAGCACATTAATGCCACTATCAGCTACTATATCACCAGTCAAAGTGACAAATGGTAGACAAGTGCCTCTCAAATATTCAGGCAGGGTGGAGTAGTGCAGGGGTGGTAATGGGATATAGTGTTTTCCTCCATTTGGGGAAAGGACATGGTGTAAAATGTGTTCAGAGAAATGGTTGGAGTTAAAGTAAAAAAAAAAAAACCCAAAAAATAAAAGCAGTGTTCAGAATCTGTATGTTTGCATGTCTACATAACAGTGTTTTAGCCCAGGGAACGAATGATTGTCTTATTGTCCTTTCTCTGCATCCCCACCCCCCCACCTCTAACCACACACCTCCTCATCTCCCCCATCATTCGGACAGCTGGAAACAGAATTCATCCGATTCGTTCTGCTGCTTTTCTCTCTCCCAACTGCCCCATTCCCCCCACCATTCCCAAGTCCCCCTCGCTGTCGTAATAGGATCTGCAGGAATCATTCAAAGGCTAGATATAATTTACTGCTTGCCGTGCACAATACCCCCTCCCACTCTCACCCCCTTTCTCAATCGCACAAGGTGCCCTGCGGATGAACTAATCATACTTGAAATATTATTTCTGCTTCTTATTCCACCATTTTATGAACAGCTCCTTTTTATGGTGCAATGGATTTAACCCCTGCCTGGTCACACTCACACCAGCCTGTGCATGCAGAAGGAGGGTGGATTAGAGGTGTGGGTGGAAAGACTGATAGAAAAGCTTTTGTTTTCATGTTTGTTGTTTGTTTTCATATATTTGTGTTTTACCCGAATTTGATTTCCAAGTCTCCCAAAAACTAAAAAAAAAAGAAGGATTACTTAGGGTAAATACATGTAAGATAGCAATGAACCTCACCAACAAAATCATAAAAACAAAAGTGAAACAAAACACACAAACAGAACAAAAAATGTTCTGTATTTTTCTTTTACCACAAACCCTGTGATCCATTATGCAATCCACATATTTGGATTAATATGTCCACGTCATTGATAATATACACCACAGTAAATGTCTCTACAGTATGCTGATACAACTAGCAGTAGCATATATGCTCTGATTTAAAAACTAGATGATGAAAATAATAATAAAGAAAACAAAAATTATTGGGTGGCACGGTGACTTCGTGGTTAGCACTGTTCCCTTATAGCAAGAAGATCCTGGGTTCGACTCCACCATCTGGCTGGGGCCTTTCTGTGTGGAGTTTGCATGTTCTCCCCGTGTTTGTGTGGGTTCTCTCCGGGTACTCCGGCTTCCTCCCACAGTCCAAAGACATGCAGTTAGAGGGGTTAGGTTAATTGGTGATTCTAAATTGCCCATAGGTGTGAATGTGAGCATGCATGGTTGTCTGTCTCTCTGTGTTAGCCCTGTGACAGACTAGCGACCTGTCCAGGGTGTACCCTGCCTCTCCCCCTATGGCAGCTGGGATAGGCTCCAGCCCCCCCGCGACCCTGAATTGGATAAGCAGAAGAGAATGGATGGACAAAAATTATTGACATATTTTACAGTCCTGTGCAAAAGTCTTCAGCCTCCCCTCATTACTTTATATTTTGCTAGGAAAATACGAACTAGGTGCAGCTATTTGTTGAAACATGTGTACATTGAAATACAGGATATAAGGTAAAAACAGAGTTTGTACAATTCCAACAAGCTTGAAAGTCAATATTTGGTATGACCACCTTTATTCTTCTACACAGCCTGAACTATCTTAGGCAGCTTTCTTCTAATTTTTTTAAGTAGTCTTCAGGAATAGTTCTCCAGGCTTCCTGCAGGACATTCAAAGCTCTTCTTTGGATTTTTCTGCCTTTTTTTCTGTTCTCTGTTAAGATGACCCCACAGTGCTTCCATAATGTTGAGATCCAGGCTCTGGAGAGGCCAATCCATGACTGATAGTGTTCCATTGTGTGTTTTTCTATCCAGGTATGCTTTTACTGCATTGGCAGTGTGTTTGGGATCATTGTCATACTGAAAAATGAAGCTGTTGCCAATCAGACACTTTCCAGATGGTATTGGATCTAAATCTGACAGTGCTTTTCTGCAGTCATAATTCCATCAATTTTGACAAGCTCCCCAACACCACTGGTTGAAATTCAGCTTCAAACCTTGACAGAGCCTCCACCATGTTCTACAGATAGCTGTAGATACTTACTATTGCACCTCTCTCTATTGATTTTCAGTCCAGTTCTTGTGTAATTTGGCATATCTCCGCCTTTTCTTCCTGTTTCCCTTCTTTAAGAATGGCTTCTTGACAGCCACCCTTCCACTGAAACCATTTCTGATGAGGCTTCAGTGAACAGTAAATGGATCAACTGAAGGTCCAGATATATCTCTCAGGTCTTGTGTCAGGTCTTTGCTATTTTTTTCTTTTTCTTTTTTTTTTAAATATATATTTCTTAAGGACATGACTTTCAGATACTGTTCATCTGCTGTAGGTAGTTTTTTAGGCTTGCCACTTCTTTTGTTCTCCACCTGTTTCGTTATTTTTCATTTTAATTTTTTTTTAGGACAAAACACCATGCTGAGATATGGTTTTTAGGTTTTCAGCTAATAGCTCTTTAGGAAACACATTGTTGATGCAAAAATATTATTTTATGTCTGTCAAACTGTGTTTTTTTTGGCATTTTTCATAGGAACAAATTATGTTTTATGACAGGCTGTAATTAATAAAATGCCTTAAGATACAATTTAAAACTGGTTCTTTGCTAAGTTGTCTGTTATGAGTAGACATAACATTGGTTCATCCCTTGAGTTAGGTGCTTTTTTAATGGTTGAATTATTCATAGGTCAGTGTTAAGTGGCTTAACAAAAAAAACAAAAAAAGAATCCTCTAAAAATGGTCAGGTACAAGGACTGGACTGAAAATGAGTGAAATGGGAGCCAATGTCCAAAGAAAAAGATTGAAGGTCCTCCAGAAAGGCTGGAAAAGTAATGCTCATGACCACTTTGAAAAATGATAAGAAAGTCTGGCTCCTTGGAAGCAAAATATAAAGAAATGAGGGATGGCTCAAGACATTTGCACATTTTGATGTACTATATATTTGATGCATATTATGATACTATAGAGCAAGTCCTGCCCTCTCTTTAAAAAAAACCAAACTTGTCTATGTATGTGACTTTAATAGTCTTTGTGTGAGACACTTGGTGATATGAAATTTGGTTGTATTGCAAGACAGAGACAGAGATAAATTACAGCTTGGTGAACAGCAGAAAACTAAAGAAATTCTATTAGTTTGGGCATGTATTATTTACTTAGTTACTTACTTATTGGCTCAGGAGACAGAGACATGGAGTATCAGATAATGAGTAAAAGAAGAAAAAGGAGATAAAAAGTCACAGAGAAGGGGAGAGGATGAGAAAGACAGAAAGGCAAAGAAAGAGAGGAAGACAGAAAGCAGCTTTGAGCTGTTCACTTGTACTTAGCGAGCACATTTACTTTCCATTGATTTCCAATGCTTTAGTCAATTTCCCGTCACTTTTTATTGCAAGTTCATGTGATCTCAGTTTAGCTGCTTGTAGGAAGAAGGAGAAAGTTCCAGAATCTGTAACACAACTTCTACAGGCCCCATGTTTCTTTTATGTGTTTTTTGATGCTTGTATATCAAGGAAAAGAAGGCATTAAGCAACAAATTATTAGTCAGTAGACATCAACTTTATAAAAATAAACAGTATAAAGATTTTATTGTGCACATAACAAAATAGTCATTGTAGGAAAGAAAGTACAGTTAAAGTAGATATTCAAATAAACAGAAGATTATACCAGATGAAACTCATATATGTATACATTAAATACACAGCAGACACTGAATCTTATGTTGCTTTGACAAAAAAAAGTTTTTCTGTTTCTCTTTAACTTAGTTCCTGCCAAGTCGCGGCTTCTTTTGCGACTATTTTCTCTGTACACAGCATGCAGGTTTGATCTGTATTCCATTTGTTTTTTCAGTCTCCCACATCTTTCATTGCTTTTCTTTAATGCAAATATCTCATTCACCTAGTTTTTATTTTGGTCTTTTTTTTTATGTTGTCTTATATTAGAGAGCATTGCCTGCTGAATATTTGGTTTTGAAACAACGCAACTCGAAACAAAGGGCATTTTTTTTCCCCCAGCACATCTGCTTGCAAAGGAGACAGAGCCTTAACACCTGGAAGTAATAAAAGACCAACACTGTGAGAGAAAATAAGGTAGGATTATTGTTCTGTGTGAGGAAGAGATTATGTTCAGAGAAAAGACAGGGAGGCATGCGGCTACACTTTCACCTCAAACAACGGGACTAGAAAGTAGTCACTGATTAAAACTGAAATGAGGGGAGAAAGAACATCTGAAAATGAAGCACGCTTTCATACCGAGACAACACGCAGAAAGCTTTATCTTAAATGGAAATAAAATAGACTGGAATATTCCAAAGCTGCTGCAGTACTATTACTCAGTTACAATGTCATTATCTTACCACAGCTTAAAATGATACTAGCAGAGAGAAAGCTGTGTTCCATTGTCCCAAATATGATGAGACTCATTTGTTTCATTTTCCTTTTTTTTCCTTTTCTGTATTGAAGATGTTGTGAATTTGTCTTCTTTCTTTTCTCCCAACCCAATCAGCCTGTAATTTTATCATAGAAAATGGGAATCCCCAGGACGTTATCTTACTTTCCATCAATACTATCCTAATTGACTTCCTTTGAGAAGGATATTTATTATAAATATCTTACCAAAAAAAAACATTTCTCACTGTGCCTTCTAAAGCACAGTCAAATGAATCCAGACTGCAATGAATTTCTAATTATTTGCAAGCCAAGATGAAGAAAAGACAAAGCAAGCAGGAAACATTCCTTAACCGGTTAATTATTCTGTAACATCTACACACCTATTTCCATTTGCAGGCCAAGATCAAACCACTGGGATGTGATAATCATACAAGGGCAACAATAAATGTGCCTTTTACCAGGTGTATGACCTAATAGTGATCCTGCAGAGGGTATGCTGGCCCATAACATCCCATATACTCCAAATAATCCACAAAAAACAAAAAACAGTTCAAACTGGTGGAAAGAGAGTAAAGGATCCAGCACAATCTCTCCATTTCTCATGGCTCTCCGTGATGTTGACTGGAATGACATTAGATGCCAGTGCTTGTTTGTGCTTTAATGACAAGTAAAAGGGGGCTGCTGTCTCCATGGCAACAGCCAAGGCTCAATACATCATACCTTATTACAATAGTCAAACGGGGACGTTTGTATATCAAGAGAAGGGGAGAGGGGAAGAGTGCATTGTGGGAAGATTGCCCAGCATTTGTTATATGAGTTTGATAAGTGTAGCATTTAAATGGTGGTCTTATTAATTTCAAGCTGTGGCAGTAGGCAACAGTCCGAAATGGCTGTTCAGTGACCTTGGCTTGATATGTTGAGAATGTCGTGTCTCTAGGAGGAAGACAATGAGAAGGATAAAGAGACCAAAAGATTGACTGTATTTGCCTTAGTGAGTGAGTTTGTGTTGGGCGTAGTGATGGGCTTCAGGCAGTATGCTGCAGATTAATTGGGTGATGATTCACAATTTTAAGAATTCTAGCACAACATATAGCCTACTCAAACTTAAAAGTCAAACTGCTAGGACTTGTATCCAGTGTGTGGCTCGTGTGTGTGTACTGTGTAACGTGTGTTTTATAAACTAATGAAATGTCAGCCACCTAACTGATAGAACAAAGTAAAGTTGTCTGTGTTCAGCCTGACAGATGAACTTGCACCTGCCTGTTTTAACTGCCCTAACATGAAATATATACAATATACACACTCTTTAATTTCCTTGAACTTTTGCATTTGAAGTTTCAAAATATTTGAGAGGATTATGCCCCCCACTAAAGTGTTATGGTACACATAATAGCAGCTGAATTTACACAAAGTCAAAATATGAAAATGCATTTTAGCTCACAAGATAAGCCATCTGGAGTGACTGCCATCCAAATAGAAATCTGCCTTTCTGCAGCATCCTTCACATGCTTGTTCTTATGGCTGTCATTGCTCCTTATTCTTGTGGGAATAATGAGCTATTCAGTCATTTGAAAAAGAGGCATCAGTAATTGTGGAAAATTAATTATGGGATAATCTCAGGATAAAAATATATGGCAGTGAGAACAGAGTCATTCCTATTTGTACATAATCAATGTTTAATATTTAACATTCACAAGCTCTAATGCAGAAGGCTTTAATGAGGACTCATCTTCACTTAAATCCCTCTTCAACATTTTCTGCTCTTTCTCCAATTGACATTTACTGGCCTCCTGTAAAGGACAGACGTGGGGCAGACTGTTTCTCCCACAGGATCTGCTAGAATCTTTGAAATATGTTCATAGCTGCGGTTTCTTAAAAAGGGTTAAATTGTTGATGACACATGACTTGTTGGATTTTGCTAGATGCCTGTTGATTAAATTTTAATTTAATTAGCAGGCATCTAATTAAATTGCGAGCCTGTGAAACGGCAGTTTGCCTGACCTTTCTTTTAAAACTTCTTTATTATAAGAATTGTCACGAGTAATGAATGTGCAAGAAAAGCTGTTCTGAATGTTCAAATTATCATGCTTATGAGTACCACTGAGACACATGCAAGCATATAATTCATGCAAAAATATTGACTTTCAGCCAACATCCTTGCTTTATGAATACAAACTACAATGTATTTTTTATGAGCTGGAAGAAAGACAGAGGAGCATCAACTTAAATACAAAGTGCATTGCTTGGTAGGTGTCCAGCTCCACTAACTTAAGCCTATCTACTGGAATAATTACTATACTTTTGTTTTACATGTATATTAATGGGAATATACAGCATGTATATGGGTGATGTGGTGTGAAGAAGTGGGCTGTGGCCCAGTCCATTTTCAGCAGTGGTAGTGTGCCCTCCCTCTCACTGAGAGGAGCTCTCATACTGACTGAGGACTGTCTCAGGCATCTACAGCACACCTGGTCTCCATTATCTCTCCATTTCACAGGCTTGCACCCCCTAACAGGGCAGCCTGGGAATGGGCCTGGTTCTTTCATCTTCCCATCATTATAGCAGCCAGCTCAGGGTCAGGGCCCATACTGACAGGCATTCCAGCGGCAATACAGTACAACTGACTTTGGTTAAGGTTTTAAAAAAATACAAAACCAAAGTCAAAGAAATATTAATGAAAAATCTCAAAGTAATTATTACATTAAGAATTCTTCTCAGCGTTGACATTCTCCCCAGTGGTTTGTGAAATGTGACGCTGCATCTCAAAGCTGTGCTTCCCGCTTCCCCCAGAACATTGCCATCCCTCACCCATTCCTTGAACACAAGCTTCCTTTGTGGTCAGTGCACTCTGTCTCACTGGGACATGCACAGATAAAGAGTTGTTCCACTATTTGCTGACAAACACAACTGAAAAACTACAGGATAGTTTTTTTTTTTTCTTTTTCTTTAACAAACCTTTCAATATAAAAGTAGTGTTTACAAGTGTGTGGTGACATCATGCTGAGTGTTAGGTTTATTCTATTGCTTTAACAATCTTAAATCTTGTCCGCAGAGGGACATTTGAAGACAGATCAAGGAGAAGCCAAATTCTTTTCCTTCAGCTATTTAACTGTTAAAAGGGTTTAACAGACCCCCTCAGACAATCTGCAAAACACATTTATGGAGAAAGAATACACCACCTGATGGTTCAGGTCTGACATGGTCCACCCATTATCATTTTGCATATGAGAACAAAATGAGGTGTGATAATTGATCTCTCATGTACGCCAGCTCTCTCTCTCACGATACTATCAGAGCAGCTTTGTTTCAAGACAAAAACACTTTCAGGCAGAGCTCACCCGAAACCTTCTTAATGCATCATCACTTTGAGGTTACAGAAATGACACTACAAGAAGCACTTTGAAGTGAAGTAAAATTATCCCTTATTTCTGCCCCAACAAATGATTTATTAACATGTAAAATAAAAAGGGGTGGGGGTTGGGGCTGGACAAGGAAAGGCAACGGGGAGACGAAGGATAGAGCAGGACGAACACATTCCCAGCACATATTCTCTTCATTACCAGTTGGGGGGTGGGAGCCGATCATTCAATTACTGACTGCCGTCACAGGCTAATATTCCTGCCTGTCAGGGCCCATTCTGGCTCAGTTTTGGTCAGAGTCCTTCTGATGGACCTCATTTTCCATTAAACGGAACCAGAAGGTGCTGTGAAAATGGCGACACCTGATCCTGTGTTCAGGAATGGGAAATGATTCAGAAATGCCTAGAGCCTGCCAAGACACCCTCCACACCTAGCCCAGCATGAATCCCATGGGGTTTGAAAGGCAGCAGGTTTGTCGGCCACTGACTAAACCATGACAGGTGGGGGCTAACACTGATGTGTATACTGTGCAGTATTTTTTTCCTGGGGTATACAGTGGGATATGAACATATATAAACCCTTTTTTAATTTTTTTTTTAAACCTCCTTTTTTTTTCCCAATGAAAATTAGCAAATTAGGTACTTTTAAATTTTGTATCACATTTACTTTCGCTTTGATATTCACTCATTTTACCTGACAAGTCAGGGTGAATGAGTGAATGACCTGTCCTCAAGGCTGCAGTTTAATTTGCCTTTGACATTGATAGGTAAAAAGACAATGTAGGAAGGCAGAGGTATACAGAAAGGGCCGTAGGTGTGTGAGAACTATGTGGCTTTCAGGGTTGAAATTCTGAAATTCTTGCTCTTCACGGTCAACTACGTTACTTCACCAGACTGCCTGTTAGGGGTTAAACCTTGACAGTGTCAGTGTAAACTGCCCATGTGGAAAACAGCTCTCCTTAGCTAGGTTTTTCTTTGGCTTAGCTGTAAATGTAGACAGTACATCCACAGTATGCTGTTGACACACATAAATCTGCTACTTTAATGCAGTTCAGAGCAGAGCAGAGCAGAACACAATTTTATGTTGAAAAATTTCCTAAAGCCTTTGGTATTGATGCCAGTATACAATCTAATGCACAGTGGATTATATTTTTTGGATCTTTGTGAACACTGTACAAGGACATAATAACAGAGGGGTGATTACCATGTCTTGGTGAAGAGGGTGGGTGGAATGTGGGATGCTCCTCATTTTTGTGCCTTTGTAGTTTCATGTGATAATACCAGACTTGGTGAGCCAGTTTTTTTTGTTTTTTGTTTTTTAATTTAAAACAATGCGTGAGTTGACACAGTATAACCACAGCTTTTAAAGTCATTTCTGACATGAATCACCCAACATTTGTTCCATCTACTCTCTGGAAAGGTTGAAAGCTGATACTGAAGAGCTTCAGAAACCTCAGCAAGCCATTATTCCAACAAAGCAAGAACTTGGACCTCAGCATGGTAACACCACCCAGCTTGGGTCAGAGTATACAATTCAAGCCTGTGATATTCTATCCAGTGGAGCAGTGCTTGTCTTCTGTGCTACAAAAGAGAACATTTCTTTGGTATATCAGGGGCTATTTGGGATGCTGCATGTAAAAGGCTGAATCGTCTAAAGAGACAAATGACTCTAGGAAGCTGTCAGCTGCACTTCGGACTGGAATGACTGAGTTAGTGAGGTGCATTGAGAATGATAATTAAATATGGGGCCAAAGATTGGCACAGTGGCCCCTGTACCTTTGGGCCAGGCGAGAGTGGGTTTCCGAGCTCACATTGCCCAGGGCCTATGTTAGAATCAGGCGCTAACCCAATTTCACACTGTGTGACTGGGCCTGGCCTGTTTCAATGCAGCAACAGAGTGTGAGTGCCATCTGGTCCAGGCCTCTGAAGGAAATGGCCTTGCTTTTCACACTGATCGGATTAGGGTGTTTTTAATTCATTCGAGATGTGCCCTTGCGTGTTAATTGGCTCAACATGGCCAATGAATCGCGCCTGTTGCTGCTACAGGATGTCCTCTTCTTTAAACTTACTTTAGAGGTTTGATTCTCCTTTGATTTTAGTTTTATTTTCCTATAAAGAGGGAGGTTTTTAACAATGTTTTTGAGAATATTTTTAATGTGTAAAATATTAAGGAATTCAGTTGTTTTGTCTGAGCAGTTCAGAGGCAACAGTGAAATATTAGTTCGTTTCGGAAACATGTTACAAAAAGTACTTGTCTGTCCGCTGTGTTGCCTAAAAGTAAATCTCGCACAGTTTACATTGAACTAACTAATGAAGTAGCTGTAACCAATGTCACAATGTACAATTTCAAGGTCAAAATCCCAAAAAAGAACTTCTGACAGTTGTTCCAAAGTTTTGATGTCCATGTCTTATTTTCTAAATGAGCTGCTCTGAGGTCCTCAACAGAAGAACCTGCACTAGCCATCCATACAGCCTGTAACCATTGCCAATTTCCAGACTAAATGAATTAAACTAGAACTACAGAATCACAAAGCTGGACCTCTCAGAACAGATCAGTTCATAGATAATTCAGCTCAGTAGGAACTGTTTGCTCATGGCCTTGCCCTTTGATAATAATTTCTTGTTATTATCTATCACTGGCAGGTATTTCCTGGCTGGATGCTTCAACTCAGTGTGATGCCTCAAATTCATTGCCAAGGTGGCACAATTTGCATAAAAATACGAGACTGTTTCCATCAGAATCTGCACTGATTTACTCATCAAACAGTTGTTGATGAGTACAATGTGAGCAATGCACAGTTCACCACTGACTGAAAAAAAGGGCATTCAGTGAATGAATGAATGAATGGGCTTTTTTTTTAGATAAACACTGTATGTACATTTGTCAGTGCCATTGTCATGAAGGCAATATCTCAGGAATTGCAATTTCTGATGCATAATTGACAGATAAAATTTAAAACAGTTTTCTTTTGCATTAATTCTCACTACTTAAAGAGCATCCCAGGAACATTTTCTGAGCTTGATTGGCTGATCACATTAGCAGCACAGAGCCACCTCTAATTAGGAAGAAGTTCACAGTTGTAACTTAACATGTACTAATTAGGCTGGAGCATCAACAATCCCTACCGCAAGTCAAATATAATGCGTGGGCACACCAAATTTCAGTGGCTGAAGGAATCTGACAAGATCACACTAAATAATAATTAAAAGTGTAAAGTCATTAGAATTCTAAAACAGTCAGTAATGCCTTACTGGCTTTTGTTACATGTTTACCTAAGTGAGTGAAGGCTCACAAGTGTTCCTGATCATTGTAGTGCTTTTGGTTCTGTACCTTAATGTTGGCTAAGAATTTAGTTTTCCTAAACCAGTAGAGTTTGTCTTTGCCTTCTTTTGGAATGGCCCAATATCCCAGGCTTCCTAAAGTGCCCTCCCTAACTGCACAATGCTTACCGTGCAGTTTTTCCAGAGTGAACATATTTGGAGAATTTGAAGAGCGAAGAGAAATCTAGATTCTCTAAATTACACTTGGAGAATCTGTTAGGTAAGTAAATAACCTACAGTTCTGTGAATATTAGCCATCAAGTCTAAATTTGGTTGTTTGTGTGATATAACAAATGTCAGCTTACATAGCCATGGCTCATATACTGATATATAATATCCAAGTATTCTTAGTGGGCCTAGTCTTGCAATCTGTTTGCTCTCAAGACTCATAAAAGCACAGGACTCAATTGTACCACCTGGAAAGCAATTAAAAGTTCAAACAGTTGAACTTTTATTGAAAGTAGAGCAAGCTAACACAGGTAAGGGAAAAGGTTAAAAAGTAAAAGGTAAAGTTCAAAACATGCAAGAGATTAAAAAAGGGGATGGAAAATTATAGAACGCTACAACTTTAATAAGATAAAAGACTATCTGGTAATGAAAGTGGGTCAGAAAATACACTGTATACTATGTGACAAAATGAGAGAAAAAAACCCCCCCATCAATACAGCATTTAGAAAAGAATAGAAAGCATAACCAAATACAGAAATGAGCTGCCAGTTGCACAAAAATGTTTAAGGGGTTATTATGAACTCAGTTTTTCAACCAGGTGCAAATGATCAATTCATGAATAATGTTTACAACATTTAAAACTGCTTAAAGGGAGACATCAAGAAAAGGCAAGCTCTACCTCCACTTTCCTAAGTCCCTCCCACCAGACAATCACCCACAGACACTGCTGACTTTAGTCTTAACACACATGGATTCAAACTGCACTCTCCAACATGAAGGTACTCTCCCTGCACCACCACAACTTAACTTCCTGTGACTTTTTTTTTGCTTTTTATACTAGGTCATACTACTCACCTGATCTGGTTTAACAAGATCTGCGATTGGCCAAAGTCTCCCATCACTGGCTAGATTTTCTAAAGCCAGAGATAAAGTGCAGTAGTCTAGTTCCCTTCCAAACCACTTGAATTACAATATGCGGAAAAGTTGTTGCCTATTGCAACTATAAATGACTATTAAGATACTTTAAAATGATTCACTTGGAGCATAGCAATAGTAGTTACTGTATATATATTTGCACAGGCGTAACAACTGTGTGATAGGCCCCGGGACAGATATTCTTTGTGGACCCTAGTGCCACTTTGTACTGGAGCAAACACAGTGTCTCACATTTTCTCTCTTTCTCTCTCACACACACATTGCAAGTGCAAAAATAATAGCATTTAGCAATAATCAGTAATATAAATAGCATCATTCTGGGTTTTGATCAGCAACATGGACAAAAATCGCAATCTAAGCTTATGCTATAAACTCTCACCATCTTCTTCAACAAGCCCAAAACAGCCCAAAACTCAAAACTGATTTAGCCTTGCTAAAGCAACATAAAGACAACTGTAATGTCTGCAAGCATGGAACAAAAGAGAGAAGCTCATTAAGCACAGATCCTCACAAACTGACTAGCTGGGTCACTGTAACAAACAAGAACATGATATGTAGAACACTATAATTTAAAATGCTGCTGCGCTGGCTAACTATTTTAAAAGACACTCGCTTGTTGCATACTTGTTCATGTCAACAGGTTCGTGGGCATTTTATCACAAATGACAGGGAGCAAGGTCAGGAAGTACAAGTAATATATTTCCAAGCATGCCCCTCCACCATCAAAACTTTTCAGAGAAGGTGCCTATTTTAGTCAGTGGAGAGTAAAATGGCTGAGTAAATATTTGCAGGAAAGGAAAATAAGGAAAATATATACTGCAATATATACTGCAAATATATACTTTGGTCCACAAGACAGAACTGTGACTTAAACCTATAGTGGAACTCTTATAATGTGTCCACTTTACTGTAATGTTGTAAATATGAGCATCCAGTATAATGTAGAAGAGGGGCCCCTCCTTCAGGGGCCCGTTGGATTTTACACCTTTTTCTCTTTGCCTACGGAGTTATAAAAGTCTGGACATAATATAATCGCAGTTACATTGGATTCATGTCATAGGCCTAGATGACTCACATGTTGACTCATTCACCAACACCACTTTAGTCACTTCATTCGTCAACATCAGTGACAAGTGCCTTTCACTATAGATTGTGCTACTTGCATTGTGTTTGTACATGTAATCAACAAATGAATGAGTGAGTGCATAGAAATATTAATTTTTAACACTTTTTACTGTTGCTGTTACTACAAATTTGAATATGAGACGTGCAACTTTTTCCGTTAATGGTGAAGGTGTGTAAATGCAATATAACATGTACTTACAAAATACATGCAAAAAGAAAAGTGCTATAAAAGAATGTGCTACAGTAGAATACTTGTGTTTTCCAGGATTGAATAATTTTTGTATTTGAAGTGCATTTCTCCTAATGTTTGTGATTTTTTTTCTACTTGATTTATCCTTTAGGACCACCATACTTGTCTCTGACAAGGTGTTATCTGATGGCACTTTTAAATTAGTAGCAGACACACACACACACACACACACACACACACACACACACACATTCATTTGGTGTAAAAGGGATCAAAAGGAGATAGTTATTTTTTAATGAAATTCATGCAAATATCTAACCCATATGGTCTAATAAAGAACAAAAATCATGATTTTAAGGGATGCATAAAACTTTTCAGCAAACAAGAGAAAATGAAAACTGTTTGCAACCTTGTACTGAGGTCTGCCAAACAGTAGTCCACTGAAAGCAAGCAATCAAATCCCACAACATTAAAAAAGGAATCCAAACGAGTGCATTTTATGCTCATACTTTTTTAATGTATCACAATGAGCAAGAAACATACTTGATGAAATATTTTCAAAGGAGTATATTCAATTACCATCTACAATCAACTTAACTAGGACAACAAGTTTTTGTGACAAAAGTTTCTTTAAAAGTCTGAAGTTCCATGTGGTTGTATGTATGTTAGTTTCCATGTAATTTGGTACAGTTTGGAAATCTTCATATAATTACAGTAACAAAAAAGCTAACAAGACTACAGTATAGAAAAGACATCAAGAACAACATTTTTGGTTTAACTTGCTCTTTTTTGTACATTGCAAGGCTGTTTTTTTCTACCCTCAGATGGGCTGCCTGGAGCCACAGAGCCATGCTTATGAGGCTCGAAGGAGGAGTAATTCAAGGAAACAAAAAGAAAAAAAAAACAAACAAAAAAATAAAATAAAAGCATAAAAAAACATTGTGGCACCAGAAGTCACAAAAGGAACAGAGAGCTCCAAGTAACAGTTCATCTTTGAAGTTGGAGCAAATGGTTGTTTGGTTGTTAGTTTGGTTGTTAATTTTGGTTAATATGCTTTTTTTTAGTGTAACTGCCTCTTTAAGAATGACAGCTTTGAGAACCCATCCCCTCTCTGTGTTGTTAATTTCTCTATTTAGATAATGTAACCAACAGAGAGAGGGGTGAGCCGCCGTTTGACTGGAGAGCTTTACTTGTCAACCAGAGACAAGCACAAGGAAATGAAACGGGTAGCAACATGAACTGGAAGATATGAAGCAAGCATCTCTGTCCATCCTGTCCTGAAATTTGGAAAATGTCCATCAAAGAGCAGAAGCAGAGGCAGAGCTGGAGAAATAAAGGACAGACAGAAAGGAGAAAGAGGCAGCTGGAGCCACTTAAGTTCAGTTTCCTCTAAGGACTTTCCTCTGTGTATGACACATGTCCATTGGTTCCAGAGTCCTTTCGCATTACAGAGTTGTCAGTAATCAAATAAGGAGGTGGTTTTTAAAGCTGTTTTGAGCCTGCCTTCGGCTCCCATGCCCAGTTTTGTGTGCCCAGAGCCTCTCTTGTCCTCCTAACAAGATCTCCAAAGCTTCCCAGAGTCCTTTTCATTTCTTTTTATTCCTTCTTCATCTCAAAAAAACAACCAAAAAAAAAGTTGATGTCTTGGTTTTAAATATATCTATATCTGTATACAGGTACACTTTCGTTTTCACAGTGGGCAAAAGATGACCTCTACAGCAAAACCTTGTCTTTATCTCTCTCTTGTAATTGTCCATTAAAATCAAGTTTCCCAATGTAAGTAGGTGGATCCCTGTATCCACAATAGCATTGTGTGCCACAATAAAATATACACTTATCCGGGGCACTTTTTTTTTTCCTTTTTGTTTCAACTGCATAAAGCTTTGGCCATATTCATATATTCAATCAAAGTAAAAACTGCTCAGTGCTTCGGTATCATCGTTCTCATTTCTGATCATTATCTTTTAAATTTGATTTTCTGAATTTCAGTTATTCACAATCCAGCGTTGTGGTTCAGCTTGTTTTGGTGAGTAACATATAACAAAAAATAAAAGGCAAACAAGAAAAAAAATTTAATTGATGCTGGCTCTTATGAAACGCACGCACAGACACGCGCACAAACGTACAACACGACTTCCACAAACATACAAATCCATACAGAGTCCATGCTGGCTGAATCTAATGTGGAGACCTCAACTCTGTCTTCCACAAAAGAGCCCAAAAGATTACACTTTGGAAAAAAAGAGCAAACAGTATCATTGAGACAATGAATATAAAGTGGCCAGGTAATAATTTTTGTTTTTGTTTCTTAATTTCAGCAATTCAATTTAAAGCTAGTGTTAATTTATGATAAAAAAAAATTTAATATACAGAAACTAAAATAAAATACAAATACTTATAAGAAAATAACAATACATGTCTGACATTATCTGAAAATTAAAATAAAGCAAACATATTTGAGGAAAAACTGTACAACTTAAGGATTTTTCAAAATGAGAAAGTACACATGAACAGTATTTCAGGGAACTGGACTTGAGAAGTAGCAAGCTTGCAGACCAGATCTACTGACTTTCAACAGCATGGTGTAGTATTCACACCAAATACCGTTTCTCTACAAGATGTAGCATTTTTTAAACACTTTTGAGATTGTGCCTTTTTATTCATTAGGGCAAAATATATTGACTATACAATAGTGGCCAAAAAGTAGTTCTTCACAAATTTAAATATGTCTTGGTTTTGATTAAAAAAAGAAAAGAAAAATGATGTGTTCATCATATCATCAGGGAGAAGGGCGGGGTACCTACGCACAACCATTTCCATTGCAACAAAATGAAGTAAGTGACTTCTTTGGACATGAAAGCATCCTAACAATTTGAAAACAAGAGACATCCTCAAAAAAACCTCCTACTTTTTCCAGACGTAATGCTTTGGAATGAAGATGTCTCTTAAAAACCTGTAATCTATGTGTGGAAGTGGCACCCTGCAGACACATGCAACAAGTGACTGGTAGACCTCCCTCTAAAGGGAGCGACAACACCTCAGCAAAACGGCCGTTATTTCCCTCTGAGACTAGTTGTAGGTTGACTGGTATAAATATTACTAAACCTATGAGACGCATCAGTACCAGATGTATTATATACATTTTTTGGTAACCACTATTACTTGCTTAACAAGTGAGCAACAACCTTGACTGGATGGAGGGACTTTCAGCAATGTTCCATGCCAGCACAAAATGACATATGGAGGCCACTTTCTTCAGCAACCAATGATGCAAAAATTTACACAACAGTTTACAGTCACTTCAAAAATGAGGAAAAAATAGATTGTGACAATTAAAAGCAATCAAATGAAATAGGATCAGTCCTTGCTTAAGAAAAATCCATTGTGATATTTGGAATGCACTGTTCTTTACAAACGTTATAGATCATTGGCTTTAAACATTGGTCTATTCAAAAGAAAATCGGCAAAATGTCCTTTGGAACATATATTCACAGTCTTCAAAGTTCCGTTTTTGCAACAAGAAAAAAAAAGGTGTTGCAGAGGCAAGAAATTGGTTTATTGTTTGTTTTAAAGCTTAGCCAAAAGCAAAATGAGCATGCATCTAGGTACTCTTTTTTTTTTCCTCAAAATTCTACATTAGCAGCAAAACGTATGTCCTTGAAGACCAGACCTTATACATTTTCTTAAAAAAATTGACATTTGAATGTGACAAAAGTCAAACAAAGATTAATAACCTCTATCTTACAAACTGCAATGGCTCTGTAACGGTGCTACTCCACAATGCAAGGACAAGGGCCCTTTTTGGTTTTTGGTATTTACGTAAAAAAGCCACCTGTTTGCTTGCAAAGAAGCAGAAACGGCAACTCTGATGCGTACTCCTTTATCTTTTAAAACTTTGTTTTCTTTCCTCTAAAAACAGCAACAAATTCTCAAGTATAAAGAACCCTCTTTTCTCATCTTTATGCACCAATGGTGAAAGTGTTTAGTCTTTGGATTTTCTTTTTGTCTTAAAGCGTGAGAATTATTATTAGTATTCTTTTTTCATTTTCACTTATGACAACAAAAATGTCAAAATGAAAAAAAAAAAAAAAGACCGTAGCCACACTACATGAAGAACAAAAGACCTGCTTTGTATACATATCTACAAACACAGGAGAGCAGAGAAAAATAAGTGCCAAGAGAGGAACACGAAGAGTGAAAAATAGGAGTCAGACAGTGATAAGTGCACAAAGGTAACACAAAAATTAAATTAAATAAAACTTTCAATATTTCACCCATTATCTTTTTCATTTTGGTTAGAGCAATACCAACCAAATCATAAAATTTAAATAATGCTAAAAGAGGATCCTGCCTTGTCAGGAGGGGCATTTGGGTTAGCGTTTCCCAAGAAGTTAAGAATAAGACAGAAATAAAGTTTAGATAAATTACCTGTCCATAATCTAGACTATCGGAATGACCAAGACAACATCAAATGAAGTGTCATAAAATTGGACAATACAAAAGCTAAATGTACATAAAGGTTTTTTTTTTTCCAACCTACCATACTGTTTAAATTTGTTTCCAATGCAACATTCTACTTAACACCAAAAATGCTTGTATCTATCATAAATACAGAAGGCTGATTCTTTTTTTTTTTTTTTAATTAAAACTATTTATCGCCCGTTATCATGTCTGCAATGCTTTCCTTGTATGGGATAATCGGGACTGTAACTTCCCCACTTTGAAAGGATTTCTGATATTGAATTCAGCAAAACATTTTACCCTATTTGAATGCCCAGAAACAATGCCTTATCAAGATTTAATTCAACTTAAACTTTCTATTATCAAATGAAGTTCAGAAAGAAAAAAATAATAATGCTCATCTCCTGTTGGAAACACAAGGTGAAAACATGAATTTCTGTAACAGAAAAACATCTGTGAGCTGTTGACCTGAGAATAAAATAGACATTACATTATTCTTTCACTTTTGCAAGCCATTGGTATCTGAATGCTTAAATAGCAAGAAAACTGATAGACTATTCTCCCATACAGTACATACTGGCTTTTTGTGGCTGTGCTATTAAGTAGAAATTATTACAAAACAAAGGGACAGCTCGTTGACTTGCATTTCTTCAAAAGGGTTCTTGGGCCATCTGTCAACTTTGAGGCAGTCCATTGCCATACAGTACAGCATTCCTCCACCATTACCCAAAACATAACTGCAGCGATCTTTTCTGTTCTCACATATTAGTATGCTTGTACACCGATTAGCCAAAACATTAAAACCACTGACAGGTGAAATAATATCGTTCACCTTGTTACAGTGTGATGCTGGGAAACCTTGGCATTCATGCAGAAGGTATTTTAACCAACCGCACTACAGGATTAAGGAACATGACAAAGAACCTAAGGCATTAACCTGGCCTCCAACCTCCCCAGATCTCAATGCAATCCCAGTCTGCTGCTGACATCCCAGTACCAGACACCACGGGACACACCGAAGGGTCAAGTGTCCATGCCCTGATGGGTCAAAAACAATTTTGCTGGCACAATGGGGACATACGCAATATAATGCTGGTGGTTTTAATGTTGTGGCTGATTGGTGCATTTCAGTTGAGTTAAAAAAAAAAACCCCAAAATAAAACAAAAATACAAAATGAAAACCAGCATGTTGATATGGGAAAACAATCCACTAACATTTAAATTTTTGGTTACAAGCTTTGGAATTGCAGTTAGTCTTTACACATCTTTTTCTGAAATTGGTTTGTATACTTTTAATGTATTTTTAACATTGCTGCTTTTTATGTCTTTTTTTGTTTTTAATTTTTTTTTGTCTTTTAGTGTGTTTTTTAAATATCGTCCATCACTGAAAGCTCTTTTACAATCTGATGGAGTCTGTTCCTACACTAGCAAGATTACTACTACAACTATTACTGTCTTTGACAAAGCCAGGCTGCTGCGGCTCCTCCGCCGTCCTGCCCAGCCTGTTTGCTGACTTCTGACTGCTGTCAGAGTCAGACTCGTCGGTAAAGACGTCTGTTGGTATCGAGGTCTGAACTCCTGAGGTGCTCAATGAACTTGAGGTAACCGTTGAAGGTGAGGACACTGGAGGAAAAGAGGAGGAAGAAGAGGAGGGACTAGCATTGGGCTTCCCAGCTAAAGCTCTGGGGAAAGGGGCCTGGGGCCAGGGTTTTCCGGCAGCTGTGGTGTTGAGTTGGGTAGTAGAGGAGGAGCACAGAGATGAGGAGACAGCAGAGGATGGCATGGTGGCTGATGTTGTTGGCGGGGGAGGAGGGCTGCTGATGGAATGAGTGGCAGACTGCGAGGTAGATGCGGTGTTAGGATTGGGGAAGCAGGCTGAAGAGTGAGGTAATAAACTAGTAGCGTGCTCTTTGGCATTTCTGACTGATCTCTTGATTGTTCTGTGTTTGTGCAATGCCGATTCCAGGTGTTGACTGAGTGCTTTCTCCCCATCCAACGTAGTGTCACAAGCCAGGCAGTCATAGAGACTTCCAGCCCCTACACCTACGCCACCGGGGACACGCAGCAACATCTCTTGCAGGTTTGCCACAGACTGACCGAAAAAGCAGTTCGATTTAAGGTGGGTAATAGCCGCTTCTTCCTTGGTGAAAACAGCTTGACACTTGCGGCATGCCAGTTTATACTGCACCTTGGGGACTATATACTGGTCTAGATGGGTGTCCACAGCTTTGCCATCCATCTCATTCTGCTCAGAGGGTAGTGTATTATGAGAAGAGGAGGAAGAGGAGGAGGAAGAGGAGGAGGAGGAAGTTGGGGGTTCACTTTGTGGATTGCCCTTTTGCTCCTCTGTTTTCACTGGATCTTTGGCAGAATCTTTGCGATCCCCCAAGGTTTGAGGGGGAACTGTAGTTTGGCTCACCTTGGGTTGCTGGATCTGCTGAAGCTGCCGCTGCTGCTGCTGTAGTGCCTCCTGCAAGCTCTGCTGATATTGCTGGTAATGCTGCAGTAGGGACCCTGGAGACAGGCCCATCAGTGCTTGTGACAATGCTGGGTTGTAAGGGAAGAGACTTTCCATACCATACATTGGTTGCAGGTAGCCCCCTTGAAGAGCCCCAGGAATCTGAGGGGTATAATATGGGGAAAAGCCAGGCATGAAGTAGGGTAGAAACTGGTTTGTGAGGAGAGCTGTGGGGTCTGATGCCAAAGCAGCCTGGAGGGCCTGAAGCTGGGCAGCATCTACCACATACTCCATTCCAGGTGTGGGCATAGAAGTGGCAGGAACAGCTGTGTCTGGTTTCTCCTTTTTGGCGCTGGCAGCAGAAGTGGAAGGAGCAGGGGTGCTTCCAGTTGATGATGGAGTTGAGGACTTCTCTGTCTTTTCCTTGGCCTTCTCCTTCTCTTTTACTCTCTCAGTATCACGTTCTTTGGGGGGTTCAGGTCGCGAGCCGGACTGAGTGGTTGAGGACGTGGAGTTGGAGGTGGAGTTTGAGTGGGAAGTAGACGAGTTGGTCTGGGCTGGGCTGGATGCAGCGAGAGACGATGAGGAGGGAGGCTTGTTGGGCAATCCAGATGTGGGGAGGCTAGGTGAGGGAACACTGGCACCAGGCATGTTCAGGAGGTTTGAAGGTTTTGGAGGAGTTAAAGCTGGAAATTTTTCAAATACAGACAAGAAAATAAGACTTAATAGGTTTTCATTACATGGAAGTGCAGTCCCTTTTTAAGATTATTCAGCTGTAACAAAACTAATTAATTATACAATACTGAAAGCTGATTCAAAAGAGGCAAACGATTATCTTTATGTGAACGATAATAAGCTTGTACAATGATCACAAAGATCACAAAGTCAAAGCTGAAACAAGACAGCTTTGTTCAGTATCTTGTGGTATTTGCTGGTTTAAAACTTAAGTGTTAGCATTTAAGACAGGTTAGGTACCAAATAGCACAACAACAGCAAAAATGTCAAAGATCATTTAATTATGTTATACATATTTGTGTCAGTGCGAATGAATACATGTGGCAGACTGATTCATGATTATATCTGATTCCTGGAAATACATAGCATTTCCTGTAGTAATGGCTGATAATTTATTAAATTAGTTCAGTTGAAAAACCCATCTGCAACTCTACACTTCAAATGTCAGCCATATATCAATGAATAAATGCCAAATAGTGACGTACCTGAATTAGATGAGTTAAAGCTGGAAAGAGAGGGGCTGCCAACCCCTGGTAAAAGGACAGGTGGGATGCCTTGCAGGTTTGGATAGGCCGACTGGAGATTTAAAGCCTGCATTGCAGGGTTATCAAACATCCCCTGCTGCTGCATGGCCTGCTGCTGTGCTAGTCCTAAAACTTCATTGGCCTTCTTAATGCGGTCCATTTCTTGCTGGGCCATAAGTTGGCGGACAGTAGCTGGGTCAAAGTATTCTTTCTCTTTATCGATCTGGCTGCCAATGGTATCTTTCACCTTAGAGATGTGTTGCTGGGAGAAAATGTGATCACGAACAGAGAGCCGAGCGCTGTATTTAACACCACACAAAGTGCATTCAGTCTTCGGCCCCTCGTAAGATGTCTGATTTATTCCGAAGTGCTTGGCCATGTTGAGCTTTGCCTTTTTCTCTTTCGCGCGGGCATTTTGAAACCACACCTGAACCACTCTCTTTGGAAGTCCAATATCATTGCCAAGTACCTCACATTCCAGCATTGTGGGTGTCCTGTAGTCATTAAAACAAGATTTTAACACTTTTAACTGAAGGTTAGTCATCTGGGTTCGGAAGCGCTTTTGGCCAGGTCTATCTCCACTTTCAATGCTCCTGCTACCGGAGGCTCCAGGACTTGGTGAGCAGGGGTCAGCCAGGCTGGACGTCTCACTGTGGTCAATCATATTTTCATTTTCATAGTCCTTAGCATAAAAGCTTGTTGCAGGGCTTACTAGCCCTGAGGACAACTGGTCATCAGTTTCAAGTATGGTGGCTGTGCCTCCAGACTTAGATAGGTAATCGCCACTATTTTGGCTGTGCTTTGCATCAGCACTGTCATTATCAGCATTAGCCTCATCACCTGTGGTTGTATCTGTAATGGCTGTATTCACAGAAGAGCAGTCATCATTATCAAGTTTGCTCTGATCAAAGTTGAGGTTCATAGCGGACATGGTGGCACTTTCATAGTCTTCCATTCCTTCAACTTTGATGGATGAAGGGCTCAGTAGACCCCTGGGAGACAAGTCCAAGCTTTTGTTCACTGGTGACATGGAGGAGCTTTGTCCATCACTGTTTGTAGTAGGGGGTAGATGGGAGTAACCTGATGTGTCGAGAACATCCATTTTTATTTGCATGTTCTCCTGGTCAGGCAACATACCACTGAGAGCTAAATTATATCCAGCACGTTTGGCTTCATGCCAGTGACGAGAGCGAATGTGTGCTTCAAGGGCAGTTTTTGCTTTAAAAAGAGCTCGACAAAAAGGGCATCTACGATGAGCTTGAGCTGGCCCTACTGCTCTAAACTGGCCTTTTCTCTCTCTAGCTCTGGTATTCTGGAACCAGACTTGTACAACTCTCTTTTTCAAACCCACCTCAACAGCAATGTGGTCAAGCATTTTACGAGTAGGATTTGAATCTAATAAATACTTTTGATAAAGGATCTCTAGCTGCTCAGGTGTGATGGTGGTTCTGAGCCGCTTGTCTCTCTGTGGCTCTTCTCCACTATTTGTGCTATCGTTTTCTCCTGGGCTAGTGCTAGCTTTCTCCTCTAACTTCCTTTTCAGGGAGTTCATAGTGGAGGTTGGGGTGGACGGAGAGGTGGCAGAGCTGCTTGGAATTTGTGGCACCCCAGAGATTAGCTGGGTTGCCAGGAGAGGATTGCTGGGATCAAAAAGCATGAAGGGCATGTCAATTGGACGGTCGAGGAACTGCGGGTGGATGAATTGATTTTGCACAGAAAGGAAGTGTAATTGCTGGTGTTCCTGCCAGTGCTCAAAGGAGGGGAAGCCAATCTTGCACTGTTCACACTGGTATGGGATCATCTGCTGTGCCAATTGTTGTGTGGCAGACGTCAGGTGTGCATTGAGACTCAAGTGAGAGCTTTGCGATGAAGCCTGGCTCGTCTGCGAGGCTGACAGACCACTCTGCTGTTGTTGCTGAGAAAAGGAAGGAGTTGAATGCTTGCTGGGCTTAGAAACATTTTGGATCTTCTCTTCTCTCTGAGGTCTCTGGTGTTGTGTCTCAGACTGGGGTTGGTGCACAATTTCCTGCTTGATAGAGGTTTGGTTTTCTCGCAGATCAGCAGTTATTTCTGGTAACTGCTTGGGCTTCTCATCATAGAGGTTTGAGGTGGTTGCTGGTGATGCCTCCTCTTTCTCGGTGGAAGGGAGGTGTGAGAATGCTGAAGTTGTCGGTGGAAGTGGGCAGAGGCTTGAAGAGGAGGGCATTGGGGTGTGACAGGAAGACCCAGAGGGAGTATAACATTCATGGGAAAGATCCAAGGAATCTTCATTTTGGCTGTCATACTGTCCATCCTCATCTTCATCTTTGTAACACAGTTTCTTCTGGTGTTTTATGAGATCAAATATACGCTGGAAAACCAGGCTACATTTCTTGCACTGGTAGTTCAGGTTAGATGTGCGAATGTATCGGTCATTTGACAGTTCTCTTCTTTCACCATCTTTTCCTCCATCACCTTGATTTTCATAATTCTTTCTCGCCTTCTGGCGTGCGTTTTGGAACCACACAACAATAACACGAGTGGGGAGGCTCAAAAGGTTTGAGAGTTGTTCAAATTCATCATCTTTAGGATAAGCATTGGCATCAAAGAAATCCTGCAGAACTCTTAGCTGATAGTCAGTAAACCTAGTCCTGGATGATCTCTTGCTTCCATAGAATTCATGTTTCTGAGGTTCAGGAGAAGGAGGTTTGGAATCAATTTTAGTGTCTTCCAGAGTTGTTGTTGGCGGATTATTGAAATTGTATGGCGAGTCTTTATTACGCTGCCTTTCTTTGAAAAGGGTGTTTCTGAACCAGTGCTTTATCACTTTTTGTGGAAGCCCTGACTTGTCTGCCATCTCTTTGATCTGGTCCTCATTTGGTGAATTGTTAATATCAAAGTACTGTCGTAGGACCCTAAGCTGGTCATCAGTGATGCGTGTCCGTGGCCTCTTGTTCTGCTGCTGCTGCAGCATGGCTGGTGTAAGTTGCTGTTGATAGAGCTGGGCCAGGTCTGAAGCCAGGCTTGGCTCAACAGATGGTAACTGGGGAGGCAACTGAGTAGGCAGGGACTGAAGAGACATGGGCTGCATCATAAGTGGTGAGAAGAGGGGCAAATCCATTGGCATGGGTATTTGTGTCATCGGAACTTGTGGCTGTGGGGGTGGTACGGTTGGTGGCGTGAGTGAGGCAGCAGACACAGGAATATTTGGTGTGGGAGCTCTTTGGGGTGGTGGAGGAGGTGGAGGTGGAGGAGGAGGCGGTGGTGGAGCTGGAGCAGCCTCTGGTGTAGGAGGTCTCAGTGGATAGAGTTTATCATATTGTTCTCTGTATTCCTTAGCAAACCTCTCAAGGGATCGGAATGGAAAGAAAGCCTGGTGGATATGCTCCTGGTGACTCTTCAGAATCAGTATGTTTGAAAACAGTTTGCCACAGGCCTCACATTCCAGTTTTTCCAGTCCCCCAATGGGATCTACCACTCTTGTTATTCCACCTGGACCACTTGATCCAGTAGGTCCAGCTGTCTTTTTCTGAGCTTTTTGTTTATTTTCATTGTACTGAATTACTAACTCAAACCCAAAATTTTCCAGCAGGGCTTTAGTTGCATTTCCTCGAGCATCTGAAGCAATCCTTGGTGGAAGCAAGCCAGTATCATGGTTTATGTTTATTGAAATATGCTGACTATCCTTTTCTTTTGGCTTGCTGTCTGCAGAATCTTTATTTACATAGTCCTCATTTTTTTCGCTTGCATCCCTCTCTCTTTGTATTTCTCTGTCCTTTTCATTCTGAGAAGAGGGAGATTTCTGCTTTAATTCAGCCTGCTGGAGGAGCGATGCACTTTGTTGCAGCAATGCCATTTGGCTCTGAACCTGTAAGTGAGACTGTTGTTGCTGCTGTTGCTGCTGCTGTTGTTGCTGCTGCTGCTGCTGCTGCTGTTGCTGTTGCTGCTGCTGCTGAAGGTGGTGGTGCATCAATTGCTGCTGCAAGCAACTCTGCTGGGCTGAGTTTTTAAGATCTTCAAGCAAAGAAGAGCTGGGGGATCCAGCTAGGCCAAGTGCTGAGCTGCTGATGCTGATCTCAGGATTTAGTTGAAACTCTGCTCCAGGGATGTAGAAAGGAAACAGCAACTGCTGCTGTTGAAGAGGCAGAAGTGCATCTGTTGTCATTGGGAAGTGCTGCAGAAGTGCTGGGTTGAAAAGCTGTGATTGTAAAAGAGCAGCTTGCTGCTGGAGCTCTTGTTGAAGCTGTGCTTGCGCTTGGGCTTGAGCCTGAGCCAATTGCTGTTGCTGCTGAAGCTGTTGCTGTTGCCCTCTAGCAGAGAGAATATCTGAAAATTTGGACTTTTTTACTTCATGGTTCTCAGATGGTGAGGAATGGCAGCTCATTGAGGAATTCCCCTGGCCTTCAGTGCTGTGAGTCTGGTTTGTATGGTTTCCTCCTAGGATATTCTGAGCTGCTTGACTCCCAGAAGAGCTGTGGTTGGTAGCGCTAGTGTTTGAGTTGCTGGCTGGGCTTGGACTTGATGTTGAAGTGCTCATGCTGGAGCCTCCACTGCTTACACCAGTAGCACTTGCAGAGCTAGTGATCCCCCCTGCTGCCTCAAGTTTGGCTGCTCTAGCTTTGGTCTGGTGTAGAACAGAGCGCATGTGGATTTCCAAAGTTGAACTCTGGCTATATGCCACATTACAAGTGCTGCACTTGAATGGCTTGTTGTCAGGGCTGCTGGTAGGTTCAGGTTGACCAGTAGTAGACTCCTGAAGAGCCCTCTTCACCTTGTGTAGGTGGGAGACAGAGTTGTAATGAACCAGAAGGATGTTCTTCTGTGTAAAAGACTCTTTACATACAGTGCACTTAAAAGGACGAGATGGATCCAAGAATTTTTCCATCGTAAAGTTAGGGCCCTTTCTGAATGGCAAAGCACGTTTAGGTTCAGATCCACAATCTTCCTGCAGTGAGCCAGAGTCACTGCCTGTTGGACTTTGTTTTTCCTCTGGATCACTTTCATCTCCATCTTTGTCATCTTCTCCCAGACTTCCATGCTCTTCACCAAGGGTTGGATCACCCATTGCCATAATGTCACCATTCATCAGTAATCCCCCATATAGCTGCTGGATGTCAGCTTCACTCAGCTCCAGGTGGCTGGTTTCTAAATGCTTCTTGAGCGCCTGTAGTGTTCTGAAGCTTCGTTGGCAAAGACAGCACATGGTGGCTGCCCTGATCACGTGATATTGTGAATGGAGTTGTAATTTCTCCACAGTCTTGAAGGCCAGGCTACACTGGTTGCAGCGGTACTTGTAGACATGGCGATCTGAAACAGGCAACTGGTGCCTTTTGTTGTGAACCTCATTGAAGTGCATTTGTAGGGAGTTAGAGGTCTTGAACACTTGATTACAGCCTTTCTTCCAGCACAGGAATCCTGTGGCATCCTCCCGTTCTGATTGTTGATCTTCCAGAGGTGACTTGCGAGCTTCAGCTATTTCAGTAGGGAGTGACACCCCTTTTTCCGGATCAGCATCTGATGCATCTGTGAATAAATAAGTCAAGAAAAGATAGCCATTCATCAGATTCCACATTTGCTGAGTGGAATTTTTCCAGTAATATCAATAAAAGACATTCAGTGTGTTAGCGGTATGGGAAGTTGCCAAAGAAATGAACAAGCACTGACTAATTACAAAACCTGCAAACACCAACAAAGCATGAGAATTGCATTCTCTTTCATCATACATGGCTTTTGTAAAATTGTCAAATGCTTCAATAAGAACTCTTTTTTTCCAGCCCATGTAATAACTACTGACTTAATATTTTTCCAGAGTGTAAATACACAGGTCATACAATTTAGCTGAATCTTATTCATGTACACCAATGATTACCAAGTGTAATAATATGCTCATTACAGAACACATAGCTAAAACTACTTTGACTACTACTACTGTGTAAAAAAAAAAAAAAAAAGGTGCCAGTTTTAACAGCCAGATACTAACCAGCTTGCTTCTTTGTATCTTCAGAGTTAGAGTTGGCTGTAGCATGAGGGGTGCTCTGCGACTCTCTGTCTGGACTCGGTACAGGTATGAACATGCTTGCTGGTAGTGCTTCAGTTGTCGTCACCTGCAAAAACAATTGTAAAGGAATGGTGAGGTAAACAGGTGAGGTAACTTTATCCCTTAGTTTAAATGATTACATGAAAAACTACTGACACAAACAAGAGGACACACAGAGATGTTACTGAGAAGGGGTTAGATCAATAATATTGTAACTTTTACATTTTTACATAGCTTTGAAGGAAAGCAATCACTAAAGTCAAAGTTATCTTAGTTAACTAAAAACAGTATGTGTTAATAAAGTAGAAAAATGAACCAAGTTTCTCCCTGCTCTCAAAGGGTTATAGTCAAGTGACCGATAGCACAATGATATCTATTTAGTCTTGTTGCTCTCCCCCAACTTAGCTCCTATTTTTCCCTCTGATTGCCCATTTTCACCCCAAACCTGACACTTCATCAGAAATGCTCATTAAACAGTTTGCTATTGATCAATATTCCATTGAGTCTAATTTTGTAATGAGGCTCTACCTTTTTCATCCTTATTTTCAATTAATTTTACAAACAGAGTAATAATCTTTAGTCTACAAGCTGCATTTCAATTTACATCACCTGTAACATTTTTCCTTCTGTGTTACTGCTGAAACTCTATATTAAGACAGTTTTTATTGGTAGTTCTTCCAAGCAATACCAATTAAAGATGCCTTGCATAAGGGATATGAAAGGGGAAAGGCATCTTGCATATTTCTGGGACCCAAGTATAAATATTGGTGTATACACAGTACATAATCTGTATGCTTTCTAATTACTCCTCTAATAAGAGAGTGAGAACACAACTGAAAGTACTGTAGCATGTCATATAACCCCTGGGCCAGATCCAAATAGAGCAGAATCTACCCTGAAGCAACAGGGTTTTCAAGGTTTAGTGTAACCCTTTATATCCCAAAGTCAAACACTATGATAAATCTGAAGACATTGAGCCATTCCCTTGTTTGTGTGTGTTACTTCTTTATCTCTTAAAAATAAAAAGTACAAAATTAGTGCAACCAGCACGGAAACGCATTAAAAAAAAAACAATAATTTACATTACAAAGTGGACTGTTTCTAGACAACTGCTTCATTAGGCGATTAGAGGCAAGAGGAGAGTATCCCAAGGTCACTTTTAATTTGGACAGCCTAATTGGCAAACATAGTTCAAAATGGCTATCATCCAGTCAGACTACGAATTAATGAAGCACAATTATTTTCATTACCCCTATCTTCCACAGACCGAAAATGAGGCATAAAATCAGAGAGGGAGGATTGGAGGAGTATGTGTATATTATACATAAAAATTTACTATCTATATAGATATGCACTGTATGCACTGAATGTGAGAGAGAAGTATGACAGATGTGGAAAAGAAAGGAAATTAACTGAAAGGAAAGGAAAGACGATAAGTGGACGAAGGGATGAAGGGTGGGAGAGTGAATGCATCATTATGCATGCTTGGCAAGAAATAAAAGTCACCTATTTCAAAATTAATTAGGCTCCTCTCGGTAGACATGTGAAAAGGATAAAGTACCTTTCTATCTGCATTCACTAGTTATAAAAAGGTGCTGGCTTTAATGTGTGTTATATTACCTCTGTTCTATCTCTTCTTGTAGTGGTTCAGTACATTACTACCTCTATAAAAGAAATAAATACTGCCGTCTACCATACTAATGTGCTTGCCATTTACTTTCTGGATGGGAGACGAAGATGGTTAGGCTGCAGACAGAGCAATGTTTTATTCGCTGATTGTCCAGCAAGCTATTTAGCGTCACAAGATAGAACAGAAAAAAGGTTTGCTCAGTGATTTACATGAAAACGGGGATAATAAAATTTTATTTCTCCTTGATGAGGATTAAAAGAAGCAAAGGGAAATTTCTACATAGGTACAAAAGTATGTACCATTGCAGTAGGTGTAAAGATGACATGACTCATGTTACAAACCATATAATTTTTATATCTTATCTTTTTACACTAATATATATATATATGCTCTAATTTAGGCAGATTAGTGGTGAATAACAACATTTCAATTGGTTTTATTAAAATTTCATGAAGTGTTGTGACTGTTCATTACATTTTGATTAATCTGTGTCACATTTATTTCAACACAAATAATAAAATGACTTATTTTGACAGGCACACAGGTGATCAGAGTCGTAGCAATAATGTCAGTGAACTAATAAATGAACTGGGAGCTAAGAGGCCTGCTCATCTTGAAATGATTAAAAAATACAAAAACCGATTACAAGCTCCCCTCCCCAGATGACTTTGATTAGAAGAGAGCTGGAAAAGGCTCTCTGATGATGGGCACATTAAAACAACGAAAAAAAAAAATCAAGGAAAGTATGCATCTTAAAAGGTTTAATCATTTGCAGCAAGCCAATGGGATTGCCTGTAGCCATTACACAATTAACAGCATTCTTTGTGTTGACTGAATACTGGCAATTTAGAGCAGTGAGGACAAGAATGACACAGATACACAGCAATTTCAGTGTAGGGGATTCATTAACAGTGAGCTGCTATTCTTTTCGACATTAATGAATCCTTACCCTGGTCCTTCACCTGACACGCTGCTTGTACCCTGACTGGCCATAATATAAGTAGGTAGCAATATTCTCAACCTAGAGCTTTGATTAGCTGTGTTTTTCTTGTCTTCACCACTAAATATAAAAGACTGTGGAGATAATAACACTCCAAGACATTGGACTGTGTGGATAGAGAAATTGGAATCAAACTTGGACAGGTGCTATATATACAATATAGCTTGCAAAGGTAGGAAAGACATTTTTTTTCATCCGCTTATTTTTCTCAACTGCTTTAGCCAACTTACATACTAATGCATACTATTGCTATGGCAGTAAATGACCAGAGTAAAAAAAAAAAAATACTCCTATAGGTCAAGCTAATGCATACCACCCTAACAAAACAAAAGCCAATTTCAATATACCTTGAAAAATACAGATTCTTAATATAAGGACCATTGATGGCTGAAAAACATAAGGTCAATAAAAAGAACACTGCGACATGATAATGAATCCTCCTGTATCCAACCACATGCAAAATACACAGAATACAAAACTCACTGTGGCAATAAGCTTATCAACGCAGTCGGGTGCCACACTGTGGAGATGTGTGAGGTGAAACTGCAGGTGGATCTTGTTGTTGAGCATGTCCTGGCATAACGGGCAACGTAACATGGGCTGGACAGAGTGCTGTGTCATCACGTGCATTCTGAGGCGATTCAGATCTGTGTTGGTAAACTTGCAGTAGGGGCACTGGTACATCTGGGTGAAAGTAAAAACAGAACAGAGAAAAAGAGATAGGGAGGGGGAAACACAGATTCACAAAGAGTTAATGGGGTGAAATGGGTGCACTGATCATGGTGGGCCTGCTTGAAGAGAAGCGGTGGATCAGGGATAGAGTGGGGGCCTCTTCCCTCAAACAGGCAGATCCCTCTGATCACAGACAAGTGTGTAATACCAAGCACCACTGGGTCCTGGCACCCACTTCAAAGTGCTCTCATCTGTCAAATACTATATTGATTTTCCACCTTATACACAATTAGCAGTGCAACTGCAGCAGGAAGGCTAATATAATTTTGAGTTTATTTGAAAAGAACATTTCTGCATAATATAAAAAAGGTCAGTGAGATAACTAACTGAAAATTATTAGTATATTTTTGTACATCATTTTTAAATGATGTGCAAGTTTTAGACTTTTAATGAGGGCTTGGTAACTGAGGATGAGATAACCTTTAGCGAGAAACCTCTAATTCAAAGTCTGAAAAATAGTTTTATGAACATCTGAGGGCATCAGTGTTCACAAAATTCTGTGGTTTGTAACTCTCACCTGCTCCACAGCACTCTTCTCAGCTGTCCTGGGTCGCTTCGAGGAGAGTGGGCTTTCTGAGGCCTCTGACCGCGAAGAGGGCCTTTTGGAAGGAACTGGGGAACCTGACTGGTGCCGTTCCAAATGGCCGGACAAAGCTGAACAGAGGCACATTCACACAGACACACACAAACAGGGATAAAGAGAAGAGAGCAGATATGTCAAGACAAGGTGAGGACTTGGCAGCCTGGGAGCAGGTCAATCAATAACAATGTGGATAAAGGGCTCTGGAAAGTCTTTCTTAAATGTAATATAAGTGCATTTAATGGGAAATGAGCAGAGAGATTGTTGTCATCCATCTCATTTGTTCACATAAGAACAACAACAAAAACAAAACAAAAGTATGTACACGCTGTCTTCCAAAGCTGCTGCTGCTGAGCGATGCATGGGCTGTCTCATTCAGTGTTGGCTTGTAAGGATATTATACAACACTGGAAAGTGCTAATAAAAATATTAGCTTGCTGCAGGGTGCAGATTTAGGTTTCATACTACCACATTTTCAATCCATGTGAATTTCTAAACTTGAGACAAAACATACAAAGTCTTTCTTATACAATAAGAAGGGTGATAAGATCATAATCAGTTACTACTCTAAACACGAACTCTTTCTGTGATTACTTTTCAGTTCATGGGAATTCATGTGCAACATACACATGACAATCAAATTAGACATAATGCAGAATATATATTACAATGTCATTTTTGTAAAATGGCCTTAATATTGCAATATTTGGATACTAAAAAACAAATACAACAAGAAAATACCACATTCATGACTGGTTGTCTATTATCTTCTGCTTTAACTATACTTTTCATGTTTTCACAGAAAAGCTGCATAGGGAGAGCTGAGGGAGGAGTTATAATTCAGATTTTTTTTATACCTAACCATTAGTCACAGTTTTGCCTCAAATGAAAATGTATTTAAGGAGTGATCACACAGTTTTATGGAGAATTTTAATCAAGCAATTTCTACAGCTTGACAAAGCTTGGAAATTTTCTCAGCTCTTTTGTTTTAATAAGATTTTTGTATTTCTGTAACCAGATGTCTTCAGTGCAGTGTAGGTTGTGTTATTAGTCTGTGACAAAGAGGAAAATGGGACAGCAAGATGGGAAAACCTTTTCTTAAACCCCTGAGAAAATCCTGATATTTCCTCAATGTGGATGCATACTATAACAAGCTTTCATTTTACCAAAAAGGTTTACAAGACAAAAAAAAAACAAGCAAAAAAAAAAACATGCCGCTGGACACAATAATGGCATCAGACTGATAATTAATCATACCCAAGTATGTTTACAGGACAAAACTACACTTTGGTGCTCAAAAAATGTGCTACAGCCATTCTGAAGTTTTTGGCAATCTTTCTTACTGTATCTTTTGGATTTACTTTGAATGTTGGTTCAAAGTTGGCCAGCTGGTTGTTCTGGAAATGCTTCTGAGCCTCAGAAAAAGTCAGTTAGAAAGACAGTAACAACAGCCCGTAAATTGTTAGGAAATGAATTACCAAGTCTAGAATGCATTTATAGGGGCTGTGTTAAAAGCAAAGCAAACACGAGTGACGAGAGGCATCCACTTGTCTCCTCTTTTAAACTGCTGCCATCTCCGTGGTGCTATTGCCCCTGGTTGTTCACCAAAAATAGGTCCAAACAATCTGGCCAAAACATCCCTAAAGTGCAATGAAAGTGTCTGTATGTATTCTATGTTTTTATGTGTTGTACGTTTGTGTTTGTTCTATGTTGGTGTATGGAAATGTCATGTGATTTCCGCTGCAATCCTCTCTCTCTATCTATACACTTTGAATGCAAACAACACTAATATCACCAAAATACCATGTCTGCACAGCAAGGCCTCACACAATAGCCCCTGCAAACCACTTCTGAAGTACTCCACTTTATGAAGGAAAGGAGAAACTAGAGGTGGTGCACAGAGTCATGACCGCAGTCGAGCGGTTTAGTGTGTGTTCAGAGAGTAGCTAAATCCACACAGAGTCTGTACAGGGCAGCTGCAGTCGTACCCCACTTTGTCACCAGTGGAAAGAATTCACTGTGAAACTTAAGGAGTTGTCTTGCTGAACCCCTAACAAGCCCATAAAGAGTTAAATTTGCCCTGATTGGTACAGTCCTGGAAGGGCAAATTGAGAACAGAGGGCATTGGTAGGGGAGGGTTGGTTTGGCAGGGGGTCAGGTTAAGCAGGGCTGACCACGCTCCTGCTCCAGACATTAAAATGTCAACTCCAATCAGGATGAGGGCAGTTGAGCTGATTACCCAGTGGGGGACCTGGTTTTGGCCAGAGCAGGCTGCAAGATCTCCCAGAGACACCAGGATCAGCAAAGGAGGCCCTATTAGGGTCCAGTCACAGTCAATCCTATTAAACACATCCGCCAATAAACAAAGGGAATGTTAAACAAAAGGAACCTCCCATTCCCTGACATTAACCTCTCAGTCATGGCACTGTCCTCACCAATTCATTCTCAACTCCACTTCAGTCCACTCCTACTTCCCCTGAACTCATCTCTTGAGGGAAAAAAAAAAAAGGAAAAAAAAGGGTGGTCATCTGCGGTCACCTTCACATTTCAATTATCTATATATTTTTGGGTTCGACAGTCCCCCGGCATTAAATTTAAAATGAGCACACAGATATTAAAAAACACTAACATGGCTCAAGTTCAAAATTAATTTGTCTTTGTACCATTTTCAATTAGATAAAGTGTATGAAAATAAACCCTTTACACAGCATCCCAACATTTCTGGAAATGGTGTCGTAATTACATTTAATAACAGTAATACCTTTTGCTTAAGGAAACACAGCTATCTATATTTCCTACTGCATTGCATGTCATATTTTATAAACACCTTCTCTTCACCAAGGCCTAATACAATAGGCAGCTCCTTGACATACCACCATAATTTTCATATGTACAAGATAACTTTTCTCAAGGACAGAGAACGAAACATATAAAAACAACTCATACAATTTAGATAATAATGTAATTGAAATTCCCAGAGAATTCCTCAACTTCTTTAACTGAGTGAGAGTTGTAAAGTGTGAAAAAAAACTCAGGAGAGCATGAGAGCAGTGAACTTAGAAATAAAGCATATACATACAGTACAGCAAGTAAGCAGGGACTAAGTATAAAGCATCCCCCTCTCATCATTAAGAGGATAAACATAACTGACTAAGTATATTCCACTTCCACATTGCTTCCATTAATTGCTCAATTAGCACCAGAGTGGTGAAACAAGTGGCAGTTTATGTTGAGGCACTGAAGAGCTGCTGCAGCCGCTTTCTAGTTCAGGTGCTTTATGTTCATGAGTGTGTAAGTAAGAGCAGGACAGATGGAGGGCAGGGGAGGCTTACTGTGATGCAGTCTCTCGTCACGGCCAGTTAGGACTCCATAAATCAATAGCATTCTCTTAAGACTAGTGCACCCCAACACCTTCACCAGCACCGTGACTAACATCCAACTACTGTATCATTTTTTTTCTCTTCAAGGATGATGAAAAAGAATGACCGAAACATTGACAAACTAGTATGAAATAGAGCTAAAACTTTTTTTTTTTTGTCATGTACAGTCTGACATGTTAGATTGGACATTGTTGTCCAATGCTCACACATGTGACACACATATCTACAATGTGAACAGGTGATCTGAACTAATCACAGAAACATTGACTGCTGATGGAGCATTTACAATAGCAAAGTACTGTTGAGAAAGAACAGAAGAGAACAGTCCCTGGTGAGATATGTTACTGATGTCAAAAAGAGCTGCCAATTGGAGGTAAATTCTAGTTTTACTTTCTGATATTAAAACAGTAGGTGTAAGAGCATAGAAAAAAAAAACTTCTAAAAGCTTTAAAAGCTTTAAAAGCTCCTAAAACTACAGTACATTTATGCAACCTCAGCGTTTGTTCAGATCATCAGTGTGCATCCTGTTCACAGAGAAAACTAGAGTGTCCACGTCTGTCAATGACCCTTTATCTGCCAAGAGTCTGTCTGCCAACCTGACCTCTTCTGCCCAGTCTCTAGGCACAGTGCCCCCATCCGCAGCAAACGTCTTCTGACAGATACACAGACTGGGCTTTTGTTTGAAAGCACAAAAGGCAGAGCAAGAGTGGAGAAAAAACTAAGAGTCAATTAGGTGATTATTAATTCATGCCCCTTTTCCGTAAACCAGAGGCTTTTGTGCTGTCGAGTCCCGTAAGTGAATTGGACTTTGGCACCTTGTCTTTCCCCCATAGCTGGACTGTATTATTCAAGCAGCAAAGGGGCTGTCAGCACACTACACCAGTCTCAGGAGCAATCACAGCCTTGTTGTGCTTTCAAGGGGAAAAAAAAGATGGCTGCTGGACAGTGACTGACACAGCACAGACTAAATTAACCACAACAGGTCATCTGCCATTGAATTCTTGCAGGAGTGCAATCACAGCTGCCATTAATCTTTGTCCTTGAGAAAGGTTATCCATATTCTAAAATGTGAGTTACAGTAAACAATATATAAGGATGCTGGAGACAGGAAAAATGTTTAGGAAAGGAATTCTCCGCCTACAGAATGAGAAGAGTTCCTCATCATTTCTAGAGCCTCTCCCCTTCATTACCATAGTTCCTGTCTCACCATGGCAGCTTTAGGCCCCGGTTATAAAAAAACATAACTTATTATCCATTCTGCCCATGCCAACAAGGTCAAATAACTTTACTGTCACTTTGCCCGGAACAGACAGAGTCTGCCAATCATTTTAAACTTCAGCTCAGCCGACAATTTCCTCACTATAGTGAAACTCAATGATTCTTGCCAAAAAGTATTTCTTCTGATCCCCAACTCCCTGAAACCTTTCACCTTCACAGTGCTGAGACCTTCATGCACCTGCCTCAGCCTCTTGCACCGTAGAAAATCCTTACCTCTATTCCCTCAGCAAGTTGGCCATTAATATGGAGATGATTCAACTCCCCATGCTACAAGTCATTTTCTTTCACTGCAATGCAAACAATACCTGAATATTGTCTCTTCTTTTTCCCATTTCTATCGTGGTTTTTAATCTATGGCCCCTGTCAGAGCACAGAGCAATAAAGGGCAGTGTTCCATCTCACCTTATATTTCTAAGATGATTATTCTGCATTAATAAAAAAAAGAACAGAGGAACGTTCGACAAAAACCTGACATTGAGGCTACACCTGAAAGAGTCCATTCTTCATTTACAAAACAAAACAGTAAACTGTATCGTATAAGAGGGAGTGAGAATAGTGTGTGTTAATGCAGTCTAAATTGAGAGGAGATACTAATTAGCAGAGGTGCTTTTTATCTATAGACCACTGCACAACTGGATGACAAGTTGTTCACCTTTAAATGACACAGTACTGCTTGGCTATTAGACACCGTGTGGTAGAACTCATAAACACTGAGCTTTCAGGGAGGTGGCTCACAAACAAGGACAATTTATGGCCTATTATCTTCAAAGACAAAAGGAATTATAATTTCAGGGATGACAAACACTGAAAGGATGTGATATGAATATGTAAACATTTTCGCTGCTCTGTCTCCTGATTTTTCATACTACTCAAGGTTTAAAAGCAATAACAAATCACCACTGCACTGAATGTCTCCAGTTTGGAGTAACAATAACATAAACTTGAGTAATTTGATTGCAACTAACCATAAGGCTGCAATTTCAACTTTCAACCACAGCCAACATTAAGTCTATGTGTTTCCAGTGTTATTTGGAAAACAATTCATAACATTTAGCATGTCTGTTTGTGAGGCAGCAACAGCACAAGACTAACAGCATTATATGGAGCGCAATAAAAAAAATAAAAAAAAAGAGCAGACTGCAATGCCACAGTGCTGCGTCTAGGGGATGCTAATCATCTAGTTCATTATACAGATCAAATGCAGCAGCCACAGTGCAGAACACAACATCTGCTTGTCTTACGCACAGCAGAGCTGAGTGCACACACAAGCTGCACATTTACATAAAAACAGGTGGATATGCAGCCCAAAAAGCACACAGATTCACACACTTACAAATGCATATTACAGGAACCTCTAGCGGCTTAGTCTTTGTTTTGACAGATTCACAGGTTTAATGTCAATGTTTAACTGAGAATACTTTGGAGCAAATTTTTTAACACATATGTGAGAAAACTGGCTGTAGAAGCATCGGGAAAAATAAATGGCACAGGATTGGCACATCCTATAGAGAAAGGCACAAACTAATGTCTGTATTGCTTTGTAGTCAAGTAAATAGGTTTTTGGGCATGATAAAGTGGTAAAAATACCGTGACTATTTGTACAAATGTAGTGTAAAAACAGCTCAAATAGATAGGAACCTGTATGTCACCTTTAATTAAAAAAGGTGACATAAATCCTCCACTAAACTGTCAAAATACTCCTGCACTCTTTGTTAAGACAAATAACAAAGCCATTGAATTTAGAAAAATATCTCCAAATAGTCAAAGATTCACAATTTCATTCATTACTTGTTAAAAACAGACAAAATGACAAAATAGCATGAACGTTTGAGGAAAATGTTAAAAAAGAAAAAACATTCAAAGATGTCATTAAATTATCCGAATTAGCCAGAATTTTTCAAATGGTGGGTTACAAAATGTCAATACAATACTGTAAGTACAGTATATCTCCATGTTCCCTGTTCAACATTTTCTTTATGTATGTCTGGTCCCTGAGGTGTCACAGGTCTCAGCATGTGGATGATCCAAACTAACTAAATAATTTTTCACCCCTTGCCTCCACCACCTTGCCCCGGCTCCCATAAACTGTTTTTTAGGCGTAGAAATAAAAAAATAAAATATTATCAAGCAGATTTTGAGAAGACTACTGTCCTAGAATTGACAGAATACATTTTTCTGTCCCTCTCCTGCTCCAATCCTCCCCCAAACACACACACTTCGACACAACCCTTTCCATACATTTATGTTAAATTTGTCAAATCACATTGTGTCCAAGTCTGTCAGTGTATTAACACCCCCCCTCCCTTCATGCTCTCTTCATCTTTCTCTCCCCCCCATACTTGCCAGCCTCCTTCCTTTCTGCATTGCCATACATTCAGCTGCTGCATAAATACACCACCTGCTTTAATGAAGGTAAGGATTCCATTCCTGTGCAGAAGCTCTTTCCTTTAGCCAGTGCTGTCTCAGCTAGGTGAAGAAAGTGTGGAGAGACAGAGAGGAAAGAGGCTCATGGCTATCCATTTATACATATTTCATACCTGGCATTAAAAATGACCCTCTGAATTACTAATCATGCCAGATGATTCAGTTGCAGCCAGCACTAATATGAACATCATGTTGAAACTTATTTTTAAAAAAGTATTAATTACATTTACTTTTAAATGTGTATTATTTCTTCTAATCATAAAAAAGTTGCACTACATATGCAGAGTTTGGTAACATATGACATTTACATATGTCTGAATGCTTTTACATGCACATATATGTATTATCTCTGAGATAAATAAAAAAATAAAAATAATGAAGGCATCTTTCAAGAGATGGCATGCCGAATACATATGCATTTTACAAAGGCTTCTGATGTACCTCTAAATGATTTTAATGAATACTGAGGAGCTGTGGAACAAGAAAGAAAAAATAAGATTGACAGAGGCTTTAAAAAGGAGGAAGCCTTTTTTCTGTGTTCGCTAATGCCGTCTGTCTGACAGTGACTGTCATTTGTAAAGGAACAATGTTGTGCTCTGTTCCAACAGCTACATGACAACGATGAGAAGAAATACTTCAGTAGTTCTAATGATGGACTTTAGAAACAGCTCAGCTTCAGACAGTGGGAGACTGAGCACCTTTCATATAAATAACAGGTTGGCCAAGATGCTCATACACCATATTTTAACATATACACAATATACACTCCTTCTGTACGCGCTGCACAACATTTTCTGACAATCACCAGCCCACACAAGAGCTCCTGTGTTTACCAAATGCATTCTGAGGTCTTCTTCGCTTTCCCCCTACAAGATAGGTTTTTTGCACATGCTTTGAATGGGCATTGTATTCATCAATCACAAAAAGTTTGAAGCACAAAAAGAGACCCTTCCATTAAACTACAGCTGTCTACCTTTCGCTGACAACACAGCCTTGAACCCAGCATCCCAATCTACCCACCCACCTTTTCACTGACATCAAACAGAACCTCAGACCTGGTTCCCTAATGCAATGCTATTTTTAACTAAGCGTTTCTAATAAGCTGCTGGGAAGCTGTAAATTTTTCATATGCAAGCACATATTTCCTTTGTGAAAACACAGAAACACACTTATTTGGTGATTAGCGACTGACAGAGGGGAGGAAAGGAACTGAATATGCTTGTATCAAATTGCATGCCTTTCAAAAAGGAGGAATCCTAATGCGAGGAGTCGTCTTCCTGTGCACCACAGGTATGAGTGAATTATTAATCGGCCAGCTCATTTTAATGCTTTTTAAAGTGCTTTATTTTGATGTGCTAAAACATACTTTTAGCCATATTCAGTCAGGCATGCATATCATTATTTCTTCCATCAAAGAAGAGTGTCGCCCTTTCAAAGAGCACAAACAACTCAGCCTCATTTAAAATAGAAGTTCGAATATCAAAGACATTTTACAAAGCCTGGGCTTCAAACACTGTGATGAGGTTTTTTTTTCTTTTCTTTTTTTTTTTTTTGCTGCACCTTATAAAAACTTAGGTATGCAAAAGGTCTGAATTGTTTTCCAGCTTTTAACCTGACTAGTGTAAATCAAAACATCCTGCAGTAACACAAGAAGTTAGACAAGTGAAAAGCATCTATCCAAGCCCGTTACTGCTCAGTGTCATGATTATCAGAAATCTCTCTATTGAATAGGAGATGTCTTAACTGCCAGCATTGTTTTCCAAACACAGACGAGTAAAGTAAAATAAACTGGGCATATAAAAGAAAACTGAGGCCATTTTTAATTTCCAGAAATCTGAACAGAATCAGTAAACAGAACTTTCCTTATATAGTTAGATGCAATGATGCACATAGAGAACACACTATGGGGGACAAAGTCTAGTTCTATATTAAGCTTGTGTTTGAGACAATGTTTCATTCATTTCCACATTTCTACTAATCTAATTTCACACATATTGTGTTATTAATGTAGCACCTATAGCAGTGCATTTAATACAACTACAATAACTTTCAGTGCTTAAGTATTTCTTCCAGTTTTAGCACAACCAACAAACTAATCACAACTGCTATAAGAACATAAACCAGTTGTGTGCTTCTGTTATGAGTGCTATCATCTGTTATAGTCAATAATCTGTCAAAATAATATAGAGCTTCCTAGAAAGCCCCCAACTATACCACAAGTTCAATATTATGGAAAGTTTAGGATTCAGTGTTGTTTTTAGTATGTGGTGTGATCACTGTTGGTCCAACTAAATAAATAAGTAAGCAAGTTAAAGCACATGCATTATCATAAACTGTATTTAAAACAGAAATGCCTCCTTATGTGAAAATATTTGTTATATTAGAACTTCAAATGCATCTTAAAAAGTTTACAGGAGATAAATGCAGCCTGCCCTTGATCAGAGATAGTTGAGGCCCAAAGCTCCTCCCCTCACACTAAACCCAACCCCCTGCTTAGGAGACACCACCTATCAATAAAGAGGACCACAGATAAAACCATCCTGATCTGATAAGGCAAAACACAGGTAAGTGGTGTCAATGTTCTTCTGTGTGTACAGCAAATTTGAGAAGGGGGCAGTGCTATTCAAGTGTGTGTGTGTGTGTATGTGTGTGCATGTGTGTGTGTTGTGTGCACATGGCACACTGGGAATTACACATACGGGCCCTGCTCTTCACATCACCCACTGATCAAAGACAAAACATGGGTCACATGTTACCTGAACATATTACTTAAATTGACAGCTTATTCTAACTGTATTTGATGAGATGCCTGGGAACATGCAGCATGAAAGAGTAGCCTTTGAAAACTAGATTAGGGAGTTTTGAGAGAGTATGTTCAATGCTTAGAAAGGCTTTGAAACCTTTGTTAAAATATGTTTAATTTAATTTGGCAAAAAGGCATGTTGTTTAGCAACGTTCAGCTGCATGGCCATGTGAATCATGTGAGTAGTATTCCCTAAATGTGTGTAAATATTAGCCTTACCTGTCCCTTTGGTGAGCTCCTTCTCCCCCCCACTTTCTCTGTCTTTGGTTTGGTCCTCCTGGTCTGTGGTGGTCTCACTAGCAGCCTCCACATCCTCGCTCAGCTCTCCTGAAGGGGGAGGGAGAATGGAATATGTAAATCACCACGCCATCAGAATTGGTGGAAGCACTTAAAGGGGCGGTAGCGTTTTTTTTCTATAGGAGCTTGCAACAATTACATTTGCTGACACACAGTTGCAAGGCTAGCAGACAAAGAGGGCAGAATCTGCTTTCTGTCCTGTGCTGTCTGATCATCTCTGTGAAAATTATTCCTAACTTGAATAAAATTAAAATTAACCCTGAATTATAAGGGAGGAGGAAAGGCAAATATTCACTCTTTTTCTTTTTATTGTTGTGTGTATGTATTCAAAACAACAAAAGACGCAGGGATAATTTCCTCTGTTTAATGTGTAGATAAAACTAAAAGCAAGTACGTGGCGAGAAATGGCCAGATGGAAAAATAATTGTGAGAGCAGTAAAGTTCAAGAAAAAGACCTTATATTGGGCAAGTCCCCATTCTCTTTCTTTTATAACACAAAGACACACACACACACACACACACACACACTTGCTGCATCTGTTAGGTTACTTACCAATACAAACCTCATTTCACTTCTGCTATCCCACTATAGCAAAAAAAATAAATCATAAATATTTAAAACTTTCAGAGCCACAATTCATTTTATTTTTATGCCAAGTCAAAAGCAGAAATCCCCTGTAACCACCTTAAAAGCCTCAGCTCGATATATCAGGCCATTTAGAGCATCGAAGTCCAAACAATGGATATCCAATAACGCCATTTGTAAGTAACACACAGAGGAAAAGATAGCAAAAACAGATAATAAAAAGGGCATCAATCTTGTTTATTTCCCTCCAGTGCCCCCTGAACATCCCCTTTGCCTGTTAAGTTTGTTTAAAAGTAGTGTGACTTGCATGGAATAGCATTGATTTGACAACAGTAAACTAGGCCGCAGTCAATAGGCCCTATCAGTTATTATACAAGTCAGCTAATTCTCAGCAAATGTACTTAAATGCTCTTTTGAAAATGCTTTCATGCATAGGTCTCTACTCTATGAGCTATTGATATATTGACAAAGCTACAACAGCTACTGAAATATCCTGTTCAAGTATTCAGCCCTGCAGTCATCACACATCTAATCTAAGCTCACCACATGACTACCCACACCCAAAACCATTTTTATGACATTACATTTTCCCCAACACTCACTGTTTAGCCTGTTAGTTATGAAACATAGCCTACATTGTATACACTACTGACAACAGGTAAATTTCTCAAACTCAAACTATGTATCATAATTATAGACACACTGAATAACCATACATCTCTGAACCATGTGGCTATTCCTTTACTGATGACAATGACACATAAATAAAATATTCAGAAGGATCTTAATTTGTTCCACTGAATGGGTTTTGAAATGTCCTTATGCAAATTAGTCATGTTTATAAATGAAAAGTACATTAGAAGAAATTATCATTTTGTTATTTGACATATTTTTTCTGCTGCTTGTTTTTTGTTTTGCTTTTTTTTCAGTAGCTTAAGGAGCTTTTGCTACTTTTCTTCATCGCATATTTAAATTTATCGCCTTTGTTTTACGGTTCTCTGAGTATACACTATAGCTACAAAGCCATAAGGAGTGTTTATATCCATAGCAATATTTTATTATTCTAAGCACAAAGAATAAGAATAATGACTAAGCAGTTATTCTGTTTTATAAAATCAAATTCAGCTGCAAAAAAACGTTGCATTACTCTGTTTCTATTATGTTTCCAAGGCAGCCTATGAATTCCATCCAATGCAGCCCATCCCGTACTGGTGAGGCGGATCTTAAATATTCCCAGAAAACCAGAGATCTGTTGCAGAGTCCTAAAATCCTATCTAACTCCTACCTGCATAAATCTCTACAACAGTGTGAGAATTAGGATACTGTACAGCTGCATAGGTGCTCAGATTACAAAATAATCCCCAGGTAAATTTTTTTCACCTTTAAAAACGGGGCAAGGTGTCATTTCTTAGCTATGTGACACTTGTAGGGAGACTAATTCCCCACCTACACATTAATACACACTTTGTGCTTAAATATTTCACTGATAGGCAGCCAGCATTCTAATGCTAAGCTTCTCTGTACCCACCCCCCAACTTCCTGCGCACATGCTATACATGCACACGTGTGCACTGATTTTTTTTTTCTCCCCCCACTGACGTTTTTCATACTTTCTTTTTAGATGTTTCGTCAACATATCACTTTTGGCACACAGAACACAGAGCCCCATTTATAATTTATGCAGAAATGCAGACATTTAATTCCAGGAGTACTGTTACATCTTTAAGTGGCAAATGGCTTTGCCCATTTCTCGTCTCATCTACAACAAGTATTACAGAATGATTAAAGCTAGGCCAAGCTATAATTAATGAAAGGTCATGAGTGGCCTAAGAGTAGGATGCAAATGGAAGAGACACTAAAACTGTAGCCATAGATTAACTCTGAAAATAGATTAGGAGAAACACTCAAAGCTATGGCAGCAGGCCATTTCTAACCCAAATCTGAGAGATGTAAAGGACAATAGCCTGAAGGTTGTCTTCTAATTAATTGTCTTCATTAACCATCCTAATACAATGATATGAAACAGTTCCATTAATCTAATCATGCAAGCTGAATAAACCCATTGCGAACACAGAGATTACACTCATCTGTTCTGAGCATGAAAAATATCAGCTTTGCTCTTCCAGTCACTCAGTGGGGACAGTTCATGGGCTCCCTCACAGACACATACAGACGTACGCACACACTCATACACCATGTAGGTGCTTAGCGGTCTTCCTCTCTTGTGTTTTGCCAGTGAGTGCAGAGGCTTAATCAGACCCATAGGTGTCACTCTATACAAGCTGGGAGAGAGCAACTTGCTCACACACATTAATGAGGTGCGGGGGGGAAGGGGCCGAGCAGCAACAGACAGAAACACATGGGGAAGGGGAAAAGGGAAGAAATATGTGGAGATGACAAAAGCAGATGCTATGCAAAAGCCGTCTGGTGAAGATGAGACACCGAAAATGGCAAGATTACCTTCAGATGAGAGAGAGCAGCCTTCCTTTCCCCTGAAGAGCAGTGATTACACTAATGCTAATCAGACTGACAAGCACAAACGGCCTAATAAATAATTGATGGTAACCACTGCACTTTCCAGTATTTCTTCCCAGACTGTGGAGAAGAGCAGCAGCAAGTAATAATAGTCACTCTAGATATCTTTCACTAGGTCAGGCTCCTCCTCCATCCTCGGCCTCAGCAGAATATAATGCTGTGATGATAACTGCCTTTCTTAAAGTACAGAATTCCAGTCCTACCTGAGAATGGCTCCAGTGTTCCTCAAACAGCAGTGACAGTCTGCTCTTTTTAGTTGCATATATAGCATCTCAGTCAACAACACTGTCTTATCTATCTCGCTTGGGTTTCGTAAGTCATGGAGAACCAGCGCGGGGGCAGAGCTCAGCTTCTCCCTCTCCCCAGCTCTTGAGTTCTGGGAGCGAGGGTTGAGCTGTGCTTCTCTCTGGACTCTTGTGTGGAGCCTTGCGACTAAGCTCTCATTACTCTCATTATGATTATTGAGGCTGTTGTTATCATTTTAACCAGGTGTCACAGGACTGCACTGTAAATCAGAGAGGTGTGCTTCCCCTGCTTTATCCAGAGCTGGACAGCTTCCTTTTCTTTAGCGCTGCACTGTCGGATAAAAAGCAATCTTATTTCACACTTCAGAGACTCTATCTTTCTCCCCTACTACTTCTTTTAAAAATCCCCCTCTTGCACCCCCAGCATCCCTTGCACCCCTTCCTTATATCAAAGTTGGCCTGACTCTGGACTAGAGGGCGCAAAATGAAAGTGACAGGAGGGTACCATGGGACAATGAGACACAGGACTCATGCTGAGGGCTTTCATGCATTGTCCGCTCCTCATATCAGCACCTCTGTGCCCCATACGCAAGATCCCCCCCCCCTTTAAAAGCACAACACACAGGAAAACACTCCCACCCCTCGTAACTCCCTTCTCAACACATACTCACAGAAGCTCTAAAGCTACACCTCATAAAACCACAACTGAGCAAAACATGCCCACAACACTGTCAGAGACAAGCGGGGCTTTTGCTCATGAACGACCAATAAACCACAACATAGTATTATCAGTAACCATAATGGCCTCTGCACTACAATACATAAAGCTTAATTAAAATGTGGACACCTTTTAAGTGAGTTGCAAGATCTTCCTACTGATTTGTATGTAGTAGTTCAGTTGTAATGATTTATATAGACCTCAGTTATGAAATGCATTTAAAATATATCCAATCATTTAAAAACAAATAAGTGTAGTAAAATATACATTAATCCACAGAAGAGTCAATGTATTAAAATCCAGAAACTGCACCAAACACTAGACCCTGCCACATACTCACAAAATGACAGCATATCTGTCCCTGTACTCTTCTCACTCATGCTCTCACTCCTCCTCTCCCACACATTTTCCTTTTCACAAGGAAGGAAGAGTAAGCTACCTCGGCTGCTGGTCAGAGTTACATGTTAGATTCCTGACCTGTCTACGGGGGGACTCGTTGGCCTCTCCCTGCTGGCCCTGCTGTGACCTCAGGATCTAAATGTGAATGAATACTTTGTGCCTCCAAGGGGCTGAGGGCAGGAGGAAGAGGGGCTAGGGGGTAGCAGAAAGGAGGAGAGATGGAGGAGGGGTACATCAGTAGCTAACAACTAAAGAAACTTTAAACAGCAAGTTAATCACAAACAGGAGTGACAGTTCATACTGCCTTCCGGCTATATCACAGCAACCCCTCCTACATCCTTCCAGAACTTCCCTGGTAGTACATGCTCATCAAAACAGCCCATACGTCCTCCACATATTTAATTTGACACGCCCCCCCC
>VUQS01030122.1:86825-100401 GCA_015108495.1 Heterochromis multidens | reverse complement strand
CAATTTGACCCCCCCCCCCCCCCCTCACCACCACCAAAGTAGCAGGCCATTTTCAGGTATTCAGGTCACCGTTTTTTACAGGAAAAAAGGACACAAAAATGCACCAAAAGTGGCAAAGTTTGCTGCTTTTTGTGCTTTCAATACTTAATAAATTAGGAAATGTTATTGAGACCACGTAATGTATTAAATATTTTCCCTAAAGTGTTATCTCACGGGAAATCATACTAATTAGAAGTTCTTCTCATGATAATGGCATGTTTAGATACATTACAAATAAAGTGGATAAAGTGAGTGCTGCTCTAGTTCTTTTCTCTTTGTGTTTTTCTTGAGTGATGAAGGAGAATAGGATCTGGGTTAATGTGGGTACACAGGGACTGAGCATTCAGGGACTGCTCACTCTTCTGCCCCATCTGACACATACACACACACCCACACACACACCACTGGGTTCCTTGAATGTCCAAAATGATGGTTACTAACCAACACATATTATGTCCACAATGGAAGATGCAGGCTGTACTTTTCCCTGCTAGGACAGAGGGCTAAAAGCCTGGATGGGGGGCAAAAACATCACTGGGCTGTGCTCTTCCATCTACTCTGCCTCAGGACAATGTCCCGCACAAAGAGTCACTCTGCCTCTCTGCGACTGCAACCCCCCGCCATGCATTTATGCTTATCGTCTTCCACTGCTGCCTCCTCTTAAATCAGCCTCCTTTTATTAGTACATCTTTTTTCTTTTTTCTTTTTCCTCCAGCTCACACTACAATGCCTTCACCTATTTGCAGCTATTCAAAAGGACCAAACAGAACTGGGGTGGGTTGACGCAGAGTGTGGGGGTGGCTGAAGGGGTGCCTTAAAAAAGAAAAAAAGAAAAGCATCACTGCTGTCATGAAGGGCAATCACATCAACTCTGAAATATTCACCAGTGGGTTGGAAAATGCGATGGTACAGTTATGACAGGCGAACAGGCGACTCCCCCCACTCTAGCCCACAGTCCCCCGCCCCTTTCTCCATCAGGGCGGAAGCATGGTGGACACTCTGAATATGTATAACCCGGAAAATGTATTGATTTTTCATTTGGCAAAAAGGGACACAAAAATCACATAACCTGAAACTGTCACAGCTCTTTTGTTCATAGCTCATCTCTCCTGATGTTTGGCTTTTGCCACAAACTCTCTTTAATTACCAGGTACAGTGAGCTTCAGAGCCATTCTCCACAGAGACACAGCCACATACAGCCTGCTGGGCTTAACAAGACAGCCCACATCTATTATATATGACATACACCCAGCAGCTTTTGTTTCATATCTGACTAATAAGCGTGCTGAATATGACTATACTCACAGTTTGTTTTGTTATTATACACAAGATACCGTGCAAAAAGCTTTCTTGACAAAAACCTTGAAAATTAAAAAATATAGTGTGCCACCTTAAAAATAGCACTTTCATTTTAAAAGCTAGCAGTGGTTAGTCCCAGCATTTATTTGATGCGCTTTTCTGAAGCACCTCTGCTTAACATGAAATTCTATTATCGATCTAAGTTTTCCCAGGTAACAGGCAGGTGCTTGTATGTTTGTCTGAGTGCACACACTTGTGTTTGTGTGTCCATTAACAGGTACTTATCTGTTTATCTCTCCTTTTAGGCACTGCAGACCAGTACAGTGGACTGTCTGAAAAAGATCTCTGTCTGTCGATTTATCGAATGCACCATTTGCATATCTTTGTAGTGCTTCCATCTGCCTGTGGACCGTTCTGTGGAGGTATTAGCTCAGAAAATCAATGTTGCCATGGTTGGATGTATGTAGCCCCTACCTCGGCGCGTGTTAGGAGTCCGGCTCACTGCTCCCACATGGGTCCTATTTACATGAGTCCTGCCGACAGAGGCTTTCCTGCTAGTTCTTCAATCTTTGGAAACTTAAAGTACACAAACACAGCATGCCCCTCAAGAGTGGGCTGGTTCGCCATCCTCCTCTGTGGTCATTCTGCCTCCCTGTCTCCATCCACCGCCCTGGGCTTGACCGTCTGTTTGTTTATGAAAGCGTGCGCAGAGATAAAACAGAATCTGACAAGGTTATGAATACCAATTTTGCTAATCAATTTTATTTAAAATATAAAATATAGGCCATCATTGATGTGTGTTTGCTCTCAAAGGTTTAACAGCCTGCTAAGTTCAGATCTTACAGGATAGTTGATAAGGGGAGGGTGGTGTGCTAGAGTTTTATCTTACTATTTATTACACTTACTTTTATTTATTACATCATACAGCTGTACAGATATACATAGGACACTGTGTGGGGGCTTGCCATTGATCTTTATTTTTCTAGTAGAGATTACAGTGGATACACAGGGTAACTTGTTCTCTCAAAACCACCCAGCTGGTTGCTCATAGCTAATTGCTAAAGAAAACCAATGATTACGCTGCACAGGCACTTTAAAACATCTACAAGAGTGCGATCACTTATTGAAAAAAGCTTTCCCTACCTCTATCCATTCGGTTTCTAATACAAATCAAACATAGGGAGCTTTCTTTCACCATTTGTCTTTCTTTCTATTCCTCTTTGCATAGCCCATCCATTACTTGCACATGAAATATGAAAAGGCAATATCCTCTCTGTGTTTGTACTGAAGCGTAATGCAATTGTGTTGTCATTTATAGGAAATAATCACAAACCTCTCTTTCATTTTCCAGTTCAAATAACCATGAAAAATTAGCCTTCAATGTCAGGGAGGACAACAAAGGGATGCATACAGACTATTGCTTCACCACCGCGCTTGACATTTCTCCTTAATAGGAAAACGGGTGGTTGTTTCTATCTTTTTTCAATCTTTTTCTTTTTCTACCCTTTTTTTTACCTAATTAAAAAGTTCTGCACTCACGTCTTTGTAAATCATTCCTACGTCTTTATTCAGCATGCAGTGACTCTTTATGTTAGAAAGAGTTTGAGGGTTAGAAAACTCCAGTCCCTTGCACACTGCACCCTGCTCATTAGCACCCAAAACCCTGTCTGTTAATGGCTACTGTTGAAGGGAGATGTCGCCAGACAACCACTACGGGGCCTAGGTCGCCGTGACTACCGTCCAGCAGCCTGAGAGATAAATAATTCAAGAGCTATCAGACTCCCTGGCAGCAGAGCAGTCCCAAAAACACACACTCAGGACACAGCTTGTAAAGGCCTTCCTAACTGATCAGCATTTAGCCCTTACAAATGATGTACAACTAGATGCCTGCACAAGACCCCACACAATTAGCCTTAGCTGTAGTCTAAGGATCCTTTTAATTTAGAGAAATCTTTATTTTCAGTGTGAGCAGCAAAGTAACAGTAATTGCTTTCTATATTACTGCCATTAAATGCTTAATAGGCAGGTTGTTTTCCACTGCAATTATGTGCAAAATTATCTACCAACTTTGCAGTACAATAATGGGAGATGCATTTTATTCCCTTTGCTTGTACCACCAGGTATACAAGACTACATATTAATCTTGCAAGGTGTATTGCACGTATGCAAAATGTTGTACGCAACAGTAATATCATGGATCATACATGGATATAAACCTTCTATGTGGATATTATATATGTGATTATCAATTATGATATAGAAAATTTTAATATGGTTATGTCTCAGTACAAAGTGAAACTACTCAGTCATATTACACAGGTAATGCACCTTCCTATGAGTTATGAGACTTTTCTCTTAAAATATTCAATGTCACCCTTTTCGCTCCTGTGGGACGAGGATAAATGAAGGTTATATAAACATACTATAGACTAGACAACAAAATCATAGCTTTGTGTCTATTCAAATGCTTTGTTATGACTCATATGATTTTCCTAACATAAGGTATTATCCTTATTTGCATACTTTAAAAACGGGATTTCATCTGGCTTGTGAAGCATATAATGAAATTTCCTCTCAAAAGCCTAATGAGAAAGACTCATCTTGTGCAATTAGTTGCTTCTTTATGCACCTCTTGTAATGTATTAATTTTTTAATCACATAATTCAGGCAACATTCTTTGTTTATTTCAATATGAACACACCTTACAGCTTTAATTACAAAACAGAACTGTGGCCAGCTGATGAGATGCAATGCACCAACTCAACGATCATTCAAGCTACTCGTCCTTCTAATCTCAAAGTGGTATGTTTAGCTTGCATTAATCTGTTTCTGTTTAGTAAGCCAAACTGCTTTAGGCTTTCAATTTTACACAAAATTCAAAAATGCTTCAGAATGACACTTGACAAAACAGGCCTACACAGTTTACCTTGGATGGAGGCTTCTTTTTATTGTAAAGTTTATTCAAATGACTGCTGCTACTACTGGTTCAGTTGAATATATCCTCTCAGAGTGGGTCAGATGGTCTGTGTTCCTAACCACACTTTAACTACTGTGGATTATTATAATACACATTTATCCAAATAATAACACTATTGCAGTTAAATGGGTGTGCTTATGCATTACATATGCAAACTTGGCACGCCTGATTCTTCATGAACATGTCACAGTTCTGAGAAAGTGGGCTGAGAGCTCCTAGAGGGGTGGATGTGTGCTGCCCGCTGTGCTGCTCTCCAGAGAAGGAGACTTGGAGTGATTACAGTCAAACACTGCTACTCAGTTATCTTTGGCTCAGCCACAGGAGAGCGAGAACACGAGACAGGAAAGAAAATTTTTTTGAACTGATGATGTGGCTAAAACATGGGCCAGCTGTTCTAAAATGACCAGAGTGACTTGTAGTGTCTGATGCTTTTCTTGTAACATGCTAAAAAAGAAAACCCACAACACCGCAGCAGCAATCACTAAGGCCAAAAGATGTTTAGGATGTGTGCTGTCGGACTGTCCACAGCCTACAAGACAGTGCTTTACCAAACACTGTCAGGAACCGTTCTTTCAAAACAGTAATTTCAAATGTCCTTGGATTCCGAATTGGAGGACAGTTAAATGGCTTTGCAGCATCCATTTTGTGCCAGGGGAACAGGTATGATTTTTTTTTCTGGGGGCAGGGGGGCAGGAAGATGACTACCTGCTCAGTCAGCCTATCAGCCAACTTCACTAATATTAACTTATGCACATTTGAAGAATACTATGATGACACAATATCACATAATGTCAGGTGACTTAACTCTTATGGGGAGCCATTAATGATCTAAAGGAGGGTCTTCACAGGAAGCAATTCACTCATCATGCACCGCTTTGCATCTGACAGCCGGTCGCAAGTGGACATTCCAGGCTCCATTTGCTTAGATAACCCTCTAATGTATTTACCACCCTGTCATATGTTAGTCAACAGTATCTGGCGCTCTCATTGACAGTCACTCTCCTCGAAGTTGAAAAAAGTTTAACTTGGGACTCGCCTACCTCTGGTCACCAGCAGTTATTTCACCTGTCATCGCTTGAAGTCGCTGAATGTCATTGACTTTCTATGATTTCTGGTTGCCAGATCACATCTAGTCACTTCCTGTGTGGGTGCCCCTTAAAGATCACAGAGTGGCATTTGTAAAACATCGGGTTTCCCTACCCGCCTCCTCCTCAGTTTAACGCTGACTTTGCATATAGCTATGGAAATGAGAAGGTCTGAGTTGTGGAGTCTCTAGCCTCTTAAGGTATGGTCAGGGATTAATAACCTCTTCACTATGGAGACCTGGCCTGTTGCTAAATTGATACTGTGCTATACCACATCTTGCATTTCTATTGTATGCATGTGTGGTTGTTAGTGTTGCAGTTGTTTTTATAATGGGTGCTGTTATTGTCCTCGCTGCAGAAGACTCTTCTCACTCATTAGCTGGAGGTTGGAGAGTTAGGGGTTATAGCCCGATAAGGTACAAAATTAATTATTCATCTCAGTTGTTGGCGTTTGGGTGCAGCTATGGAGCCTAAAGCTGGGACTCTAACTAGCAGAGGCCTGCCTCTGGAGGACTGCTGGAATAAACAAGTGAAAAAATTTTATGCTGTGGGTGTCAGTTACTGGGAGAAAGCAAACATTAATCACCAAACTAATCATTAAAACAAGCTTCTTACAATAATATGGTTCTCTGTGGATTTGTGGTTCCTCTCCTGTGTACTGATCCAGCTCCTAAAGCTCCATCATGTCCACAGTCTACATCCTGCTTCTGGCTTATGAATGGGCCTAGATAAAGCTCCTTCCTTTTTATTCAGCCATGGCTTCTGCTGGCCCCTGCCAGGAGTCAGGACCAGCGGCCTCCTGAGAAGGCTGTGATAAGAATTCATTTCTTCCTATTATGTGCCCTTGTCCACTGCCTCAGTTCATCAGTTCAGTGCAACCAAGTCAATGAAAGGGCCTGTAATGAAGCAATCAGATGCAGCCTGGTTCTCTGGGCCCAGCACTCCATTCTCAGCTCGCAGACCCTAGCTCCCAGTGCAGGGTGTGGGTTGGGGGCGATCACAAGGAGAGAATGGACATAAACTGCATGGAAGCATTAATTCAAGACCTTGTCTTTCATAGACTGGAGAATAAGCTGCTCTCACATGTGCTTCACACCAGGTCTGCTGTCTCCCGTGGGTTTAGAGAATCATCCGGTTTTAGAGAGCTCCATTAGTTTAACCAAGCTTAAATAGTGTCACAAAACCAGCCAGTCAGGTTTCTGTGGGATTGTATGCTTAATTTACCAGTGAAGGTGGTTTGACAGAAATCTCTTTCTTCATATTCCTCCATTTGCATCAAACCCTTTTTATTCCATTGTCTCTGCTCCCTTTCCTTCTCTCCTGCCTCCACTTCTTAACATCTCGTCAACATGTGGAAACTATTATGGGGAGTTTGGGAGAGGAATGCATGTGTTGAATCTTAATCGGTGCCTTAAAGTAGGAGATTCTGGGTCTCCTTTGTCTTGTAATGTTGTGAAAGTTTCATTTCAAATTAAAAGGGGCCTTTTTGATCTACCTAATATTGTTTTCTCTCCCTTTAGGAGCAGGAAATGGTTTGTGTTATCTTTGATCAGCCTGCCTTCCCAATTCTCTCTCACACACATGTATACAATACAAACACACACATATTTTATAGGCTGTTTTATGGAGCGGTCAGGGTTCAACGATAGGTTGCCAAGTCTCCAAAAATACACCCTACAAAGTACACAAACGGACTATAAACTTTAGTAGCAACAATGATGCTTAAAAGTTGCTAACACATTTAAAGTAAAAACTTTTTGACTTTTGTATTGGATTTTGTATTGCCTAAAACATAAGGGGGTACCTAAATACCTTACTTTCCCTTCATGTGCACCTCCTCATCCACCCTCTACAGTTCACCTGCTGCCAGCTTTGGCAGAAAAACCCTGCCGCTGGATTCTACCTGACAAGAGCTTCTTAACAAGCAGCAGTCATTAACCTCAGGAGCAGGCAGCTGCCATGTGATGTAGTGCACTCGGCCTGCTGCAGAAGGGCCCTATTGATCCCAGACATACTTGGTGCCTTCCTGGATGTTTATAATCAATATGCAAATGGCCCGCGGCATTGATTCAATATTAATTTTCAATTAGGGAATTCTCGGGGGGTTCTGAGGGGTCAATACAGAACCATTCAGAGGAAAGGCTTGAGCAAGTTGCAGCCATTGACGTTCCTCTACCCAAGACAACTTACTTACTGTTTATTTACCCTGCCCTGCTGTAAGTCCCGATTAAGGCTTCAGATAATAGGCAGAGAGACAGATGGGCCTTTCCGCACTTCTGCAACACCCATTACATAAACAGGATTTTAGTCTAAAGGGCTTGTCCCAACTAATAAGTCATCATTTCACACTTAGTTCTCCTTCGTGTTTTGTTAAATCAGTTTAGTTTTTAGTTTTAGTTTTTTTTTGTTTTTGTTTTATGTGTTCATAAAGGTACACAACTACTGTGAATGCAGTCATTACACATGTAGTATACAATTCTCACACTTTGGTTTTGCTTATTTAATTATATAACAAATCACAAATGAAAGTGATTGTTTAGTCTTGTAAAGCACAACTAACATTTTTCGGACAACGCTCCATAATTAATTGAAGCCAGATGTAGCAGCCATGTAATGCTTAGTAAGTGAAACTCATTTACTGTAAATGGGTAATAGAAGACATTTCAGCATGAATGACCAGCATTTTAATGTTTCCAAAGTCAGAATTTTAGTAAAGCAATAACTGTCAGAGTATACTATCTCTTTTGTTCCTGAACAATAACCATGCAGTACAATGTACAAAACCCTGTTTTATTTACGTCACATGAATATGAGATGAATTCAGTGATGAACAATGAAGGAGGTATGGCATTCCAGGTAAGAAAAAGCTTACTTTAAAATTTAGAAAATATTGATTTGTAAGACTGCTATTATATTCATGTACAGAGTCTGTGTCTTTCAGAGAGCGCTGCAGTTTGTTATTTCACTCTTTGTCTTGCTCTTTGTCCCCATCAAGACAATCAGGCTTTTGTAGCCATTTACATGCAATGTAGACATATTCTTTTTTTCTTTTTTTTTTAAATAAACCACAATACACATAACGTAGACAGTTAGGGAATTAATAATTACACAGTTATGTAGTTACTGGCCAACGGACAAGTTTGTCACAATGCCATCATCAATATCGGCAAATTCTATTAATATCTAAAGAAACATCAGAAATGTTACTCTGACTCTGAAGCCCTTTGTTTACAGTACAGATTACAGAAGACCTGGAGATTTACAGTTCTGTATTCAAGACATGAAAAGTACAACAGGTTGTGTGTTTTTAGTTCTGTCAGATTGTGTTTGTCTATAATTTTGTTTCAGATGAAGAAAAGTCTACATTTTATGATATAACCTGGTAATTCCAAAGGTTCCCAAATGTTTTTCTTTCAAAAGTTGGAGAGTCATAAAGAGGAAGGATCCTCACAAAAACAATAAAGATTCAGCTCTTGAATCCTCACAGAAAGAAATAAGATGAGATAGATAAGGTAAGAAGACTATTTTAGCTGATGCCATAACTTCAAGGTCAAGACAACAAATACGTTAAATTCAATATTATACTAAATATGACGTTTTAAATATTTCCAATTTGTTTGATAGCCTCTAGAAAGACCACACAATTATTTTTTCCTATGGGCTGTGAAAACTCTGTGATAGATTATAGCTTTACAGTCACAGAGCAGTAAAGATGTTGCATGAGAAAATTGCTAAGAGTATGACAGAGATAACCTGGTTGGACTATTTGGTGTTCTTTCCTGTAGATGCACTGCCTGAGGTAATTGGTTTAGGGATAACATTAATTACCACATTGCTCATTAATGGATGAAGCCTTTATTGGTTCCATTGATCAGCAGGACCTGTTAGCCATCATCCTAAGCAATGGTGGATGTAACAAGCTTACATATTGGCATATCAATTAATGCAATCAATTCCTGTCTAGCAGTTGCCATTCCCCCGTCTACCCCACCCCCTTACAAGCGGCCCTTCTTTATTCCTCCATCAAGTATCTAGATGGCTGAGACAAAAGACCCATGTCAAACAAAAGTTCATTAAAAGATTTCCTAATTGTTCCTATGGTTGAGGTCATTTAACAGCAGATTGACAGAACTAATGTTAGGGGTGTTGTGACAAATGAGAGGTACAAAATACAAGCTGCACAATACTGGGAGAAAGACTTTAACTGATCTGACATAAGTGCTGTAACAACAGTGACTTAATACTCTTGCTGAGCTTCAATTTAAAAGTCCAGCAGTGTAAGTGTGGATTAAAAATTTTAAGAAAATTAGCATTACTGTGCTTCTCAAGACATTATGACTAAAAGTAAATGGATTTGAACACATTAAGACTTAGATTTAGTTCTGTTGTGGTCCAAGCCCTCTTATTAAACAAAAATCAGAGTGATGGCAGATCTGCCCATTTTACTTTATTCTACTCAGGGGGAAAAGCCTACTTCCTTTTTCTTATTTAAGATCAATGTGCCTTTTAAGGAGCCATTGATTACAACTTGGAATCCTCTCTGTGCCTTGTGTGCTCCAAAGGGACGACTGACTTCAAATACAAGACTGTCGTGCCCTAGGAATAACATGGTGAAATGGGTAGAACATAAGGAATGAATGAGAGAGTAGGGTGTGATAACTGAGAGCACACCATGACAAAGTGGAGGGATTTACCGTTGGGCCCACAGCACTTCATTTGCTTAATAACAGATCATTCTATAAGAAAGTGGCGCTCGGAGGGGGATATCACCCAACGAGGATGTCTCACTTGCAGAAATCCTATTTGAAGACAACACCTTTTGAGCGCTCATCCTCCTCCACGCCTAAGACGATCAACGTGCATGACAGGCCCCATTAATATGACGCCCTGTGTAACCTTGCTCTTTCTCCCTCTCTTCCAACAGGAACAAAACTGATAGCCAAGGAGGAGGGGCATTATGTACTGACTGAGCATGTAACAGGAGGGATGGTGTTCATTTTGAAAAGATATCTTACATATCCTCTTCCTGAGCTACCTGGAGCCACCTTTTTAAAGGTGGGAGAAATTTAGCGAAAAGGGGTAAAAGGAAAGCATATTTGGTTTCTGTCTAATCACAAAATGCCTGTTTTTTTCCCAGGGTTTGCTTATTTCTGAACTGTAACTCACACTGTCCTGTACAGCTGTGTTACCGAACCTGCATCACATATCACATGGACAAAAACAACCACATGTAGGTTGACAGACAAAGACCATACACCTGGAACCATTGGCAAAATGATAGCAGCCGAACAGGATTTTTTATATATATTTGTGTCTAAATATTAAGCACAATTTCTCTATATTGTTTTTTTTTTTTTGTTTAAGTTTTTTACAGAAGCTATTAAACAGCATACAATACTGAAAGTAAAAGCAATATGGGGTTTAAAAGCGAGCATAATAGAAGAAAAAGCAATAGAAAAATTTAAACTTGCACAATAAATACACCAAAGCAGACATTATTATCCAAACGTCTGTCTGAACAGACACATCTTTAGCTGAGTTCTAAAAAGATTCACAGATTCTCCAAATCTTTCATAGGCAAGATGATGACACAGAATCACTGGTTCACATATTAGAGGCTAAGTATATCCTGCTCTAGTGCAACAAGCACAAATTCTATTGTAGCTATGATAATTTTTTTTAAATACACTAGGCAGACTAGGCTTCTGGTTTTTGCCATTGCAGTGCTGTGAACTTTGCAGTGACTGAAAGAAGACAACATGTTTGTTGGACAGTGTTCTGTGTCGAGCAGGAGACCACATGCACAGGCAGTTGGTCGGACAGCCCCTACTTGCTCGATGCGGACCTCCTGAAGGCCCCTGTCCCCTGAGCGGCACACAAGTGGGCTGAGCAATTAACAATTTCATGCTGATTGCCTGAAGCATGTTTTGCTATGCCATAAAGATAATAGCATGAAGGGTGCAGCGGCAGCAGCCCCCCACCCCGCCTCCTCCAGTGTTCCTCTATTGCTTCCATCTCTCAATTCTCTCCTGTGCAATTCACATGTTGGAATGGCGCTCTGCCTTCTTGCTTTATTAAAGGCACTCTCCGTGCTTAGAGGGCGCATTTAAGAAAAAAATATATAAAGATGACTCCCTGAAGAGTAAACAGGGATGATTATTAAAGGGAAGGAGAAAACTAGAGTCTTGGTCTCCCACTGGCTTCTTGATTTGAAAGTCTAATTTGGCAACTGCACACAACAGGCGTGCAGGTAGACAAAACAAACAGATTCCATTCCCCTAGACAGACAGAGCATGCTCAGAGTGGCTACTGGTGACAGCCCTCATCTCCCTCTTTCTCTTCCCCACCATGGCATGACAGCAATCCACTCTGACCATGGAGCTCACCGCTGTGCAACAGGAAAATCTGTGCACCATTAAGCCTCCTATTTGTGTACAGAAAATACATAACATGTAAAGGGTGCAAAGCATGAGGCAGTAGTTGTGTGAAGCTAAAATGCTGGGAATTTCTCTAAACATTAAGATCAAAATGTTAATAACTGTAATATCTTTTTGGGTAGTAAACAGTAAACTATTACGCACGGGGAAAAGATCATTCTGTAAAAAAAAGTTCACTGTGCATGAAGGGAAAGAGGCTGACCCCCAAAAAATAAAAATGTCAGCCATCATTACTACAGGTGGACAACAGTGGCTGTAGTACACAGCCTGGTGATTTCACATCAGCTGTATAGGACAAAGAAGCAATGGCATGTCTAACCTTTTTTAGCATTGATTATTTTAGACTAACTGTATGAACAGCAGAGAAATATTCATGTACCCTTGAACTATATACTTTATATACATATATACTTAACATTTTGTAGGAAGCTTTCTTTTGCCCATCATTATTTTAGTTCGCAATATGTGCCTTTCGTTTTCTGAATATACAGGTGAAAAGTTAAAAAGAAATATTTCTGATTAAAATACACAACTAAATGATTAACTGAATTAAGTTTAGCAGTCTCAGTATTCAGAAGGCCACATTATTAACACTCTAGCCCAAGGCATTCTGTTTTTACTATGTGAAAAGAAACCATACAGACATAAGGAGAGGCAGTGGACAAAGGATTGTGGCACTAGCCCTCTCTGTGACACCCCCATATCACCACACACCTCACTGGGTTCTGACTGCCCCCTTCTCCAGCTGAGTGTGAAAGTCCAGCTGGCGGACTGACAGCCTCGACAACTCAGCTGAAGATAGATGCATTACAGGCCCCATATTGTTTATGACATGGAGCCTGTCATTAATTTGCATTCTGAAGGAGCAAACGCACACATACACACTTACCATTCGATAAGGAGAAACATGTTTTTGCGTTAATTTATACGATACAGTGACACCCTCCCACCCCCACCCCAGACACACAACAACACACACATACACTTATAAATTGCAGTCACATCCCCCTGCTAGAAGGGGATGATAATTGCGGACGGCCAATAAATTACTGCTGCCTCCACATCAATTATAAGCATCACGTCTGGCAATGAGGAAAATGAGATCTTGTGACAAATTTCATGAGGCTTGGCTGCCCAGCAGCCTTTCTTAACATGCTACAGATAGCAATCCCTTATCTAGCCTCTGTAATGGGGAGCTACGGATAGAGAGATGGAGCTGCAGCCATTTAATTAAAAAGCTGGGGGTAGGGGGTGGAGAGGTGTAATTCATTGAAAAGGCACAGGAAGGAGACAAAGCCTTTGTCTCCAATACATATTTTCCACAACATTGTCACTCATCAGAGGCCAAGTTTGTATCTCCTCTGACAACAATTCTGGAGATTTTTCCCACAGTAATTTTGCTCATCTCTCCACTATTTTCTTCTCCATTTTGTCCTTCTTTCCTTGTTTTTTTAAATTTCCCAGGAGTCCACTGTTTTCTCCACTGGGACAGCTACAGCATTTTTTACGAATGACTGCGGTAGATGGACAGTGGCAGTGAATGAAATGGCCCCTGCACCTAATTGTATTCCCACCTGGGGAAGGCAGGCAAGGGCGGAGGCTTCAAGAGCACAGCAATGAGGATTTATGGCAGATGGGGAGACAGCAAAATAAAACACCAAAAGGGATGGCTCTTAAATCTCATTCCCAGTGCAATATTCATTGTAGTTGCAATTGGGTGTGCTGATGGAGCACTGAAA
>VUQS01030122.1:46024-72475 GCA_015108495.1 Heterochromis multidens | reverse complement strand
GAGGGAAAGATAGAGATGGAAAGGAACACAAAGAAAGAGAGAGAGGAACAGAGAGAGAGAAAGAAGTTATTGTAGATGGCAGATAGCTGGCTAGGCACCACCGACTCACTTTCACTCACACAGTTGGCAAATGAACAAATCAATTCCCAATCACAGCCCTGTTGTTTAACATCCAGACCTCTTCCACTCCAGGACAACTGTTTGGACTGCACACTTGTCTGTGTGAGTGTCTGTATCAGTGGGCTAACAGGACAGGAGAGGCCTGGGAGGCACGCAAATCTCAGGGGCCCAAGGGCGGGCAGGAATCGCATCAGCCACCCTTCAGAAACCGCGGGTCTACAGCCTCACAGACGGAAGGAAACATTGATCCCCTTCACTCAACAGAAGCTTCCCGTCTCTGAAAAGGAAACTCCAAACATCTGCCTGTTTCACGCATGGGATACTAAATATTGATCATGGTGAGTTAAATCCTCACTCTCTCATAGAAAAAGAGAGGCAGTGGTGAGGCAGGAGGGGGACTGAGAGAAAATGGAACATTCCACAACAGGAGGACAACCTTCAGAGGACAGGAAATCAGCATCAGTATTGACCTGTCAACCCCAGCACTTCCTCCAAGACTCCACAGCACGCCTGGTCCAGCCTTCACCCACTCTCCATAGAGTCACAACATGCATAACACCCTATAGTGACACCATGCCACAACAACCTCTTGTCACACCACCAGGCTCCAGTCTAATTACCTCCTGCATGGCTCAATCAATGATGCAATGCCAACACAATATGTCTGAACCTGGTGTGAGCAACAGAGTTATTGACCATTATCCTAAAGCATCACACTGATTGTTGCTGGATGTTTACAATAAAAGCCCCAGACTGAGTATGGCTACTTGTGTCATGCCTGTCACGTGCTGTTTCTTATATCAAACTCTGCAGTCTTGCTGTGGATTTCTGTGGCTGCAATCGATGTCAATCACCAAAAGTTTTCCTCTTTTTCCTCTGATCTTATTGGCCCCTGTGTCTCCTGTGAGGCATGCTGAGAGAACAACAAAATAATTGTAAATTCTAGTGTGTCTTATACAGAGAGATTTTGGATGAATATATGGAGATACAAAGAGATCCTGGGAATCTTTTTGTACATAAAGTACATGTGAAGCAGCTGTTCAATGAAGGGCAAAATAACGATGAAACACTACTGGATATACTATTGAAAGATAAATTATTATTACTGCACATTTTTACAGTTATAATAACCAGCAATTGTCATTTACTTTGTAAACACAACACTCCACTGAACAAGCTAGGAACTGGATGAGAGAGAAAGTAGTATTAATAAAAACAAATCACTGAACCAGATAAATAGGACTGATTGTTTTACCCTATCTTTTAGTTGCATTCCTTCTTCCCAGAATACACCGCCACACACTTCTACTGGTATATAAATGACAAAAGAGTGGGATTACCTTTTCTTTTTTTTTTTAAATTCTGCATATCATACCTTTAACCAGGCAAAATGCACTGGGGAAAATTAACCTTAACAAGTTAATTGCTCAAATCATCAACAGTGATAAAGTTTGTAATTACATTTAAAAAGCATACTAAGTATTCATGTTTACCTATACCATTTTTATACATGCAAAGATTATAACCATCTATGTGTCAGTTCCCTTGATAAACCCTCAGAAGACAACAATTCATCTAGAAGACACTGAACTATCCTCTCCTGCACTAGACGGCCTGTTTGGCTGGCTGGAAGACATAAAAGCAATGGAAACATTACACATTTAACCACATTACATCTAAATCAGGTGTTGACAGGCTAGTGAAAAAAAAAGTCATAACAATATTATGCCTCCCTAAAAAGCTCTTGTCCCTTTCTCCTAATGTTTAATTTTCTGGCAATATTCTAATATTGCTATGGGGTTTTCTGAGCTATTGTGTTTCATTCTCTTTGGCTTCATATTTCTCACTTCTACACCTAAAATGTGCATTAAGACACCGCTTCCAGGAAAAGGAATAGGAGTTTTTTTTTCCTTTTTGTGAGCCCCACGGCTCAGTGTAATAGAGTTATTAGGTGATTGTAAAAAGCTCTGTGTGCTCTCCTTTCTCGCCTCGTTTTAAGCCATCCATGATGTCATGAATAGGTGTTGCTGGATATTAGGGGAGCCCTCCTCCTTTTCCTCTGTGCACAAATATTGCATCAGGACTAAGGAAGAGAGAAATCTGAGAGACAGATTCGGTTACAGATGACATCAAATCAATCAAATTTCTTTTAGTCGTAGCAGATGTCTTGAATTTTAAAAAAGGAGCTCTTTCTGCAAATGACTCAAGGCTCCAAAAATCTGCAAGAAAACCAGTTAAAAAAAATGACAGCACCTGACCAAGACTTCAAAGCTAGTCTCATGAGGTAGAAAAAAAGTCATGGGAGTTTTACGGCTTCCCATAAAAAGCACAGGGTTTATATAGGAGTGAACCTGAGACTGCCTGCCCCAGAATCAGCCATAATTCACTATAAACCTTGACTGGCCAGGAAGATGTCCTCAACAGGGCCAAATCTGGCTTGCCCCGGTGTCTGTAGCTCTGTCTACAATGTCAAATGGTTACACCTGTAAACCAACACTTTCACCATCCCTACACTGGCCATGACCCAAATGAGTCTGGGGCCCTTTAAAGCTAGTGAACGAGGGAGGGGATAAAACCAATGAAGAGTGAGGTGCTCCCTGCTCATTCAGTATTACAGAGAGGACTATGGCAAAAAATGCATCATGGACAGGAGAACAGTATAGCTTGACTAATGAAAACAATAAGCCTTTGATCATATCACACACTTTCTCTAATATTGATTATGACCAAACTGCTCAGAAATTATCCACGTGATAGACTATGATCTAAATGTACAAACTGGCTGGACAAAGTGCGCTTGCAGACCAGCTTCTTCTCCGATTGTACGCACATATACATACACACTTTGAATGTGAAACATAATAATGCATGAGACAGGGCCTATGTCTGTTTCCTATGAACCTGCAATGAAGCCCCAGTTGATAAATCACCTCCAACTGGAGTGCAGGAATTTGGCAGCTTAATGAAAAAGTCATGTTGGGCTGGGAGGAGTTGGTCTGCTTGGGTCTTAGGTTTCTAACCGCCCTATCAAGGCCCCAACTACAGGGGAGCTGTAGAGCATAATGGGAAGCTGGCTGGGTCAGTGGCATGGATTCAATACCACTGAACTGTCTAGGAATTTGCAGCAGCTATATAGGAGATTCAGCTGGGCAAGTGTTTGTGGCTGCCTATATAATAACATATTAATAATATTGCAGCAGTGTCTGGGAACAGTGACTGGGAGACTTTGATTGCCTTTAATTATGTTTAAAAGTGCTAAAAAAAACAGTAACTAATAAAACACCTAAATAAATTAGCTTTCTGAAGCTTCACATTATACTGTAGCAGTATTGTTACAGTAAAAAATGAAATGCAATCATGGTTTTTTAAGCCTCTCTCTTCGATGGAGCACCTTACCTCTTGCTGTGGAGGCTGAAGCAGTGCTCTGTGCTTTTTCAGGTAAAGAGGGACAGGGGCGGTGTGAGCACCACCCCATCCTCTCTCTCACAACTCTACAGTGCACCTTGCCCTCTGAGTGGGCAACACATGCCTGTATCAGTTTCACCACCCACCCAGAGCACTGCATACATCTGCATTTCCATCCACTTAAATGCAAAGTAAAAGTGGACCTTTAACACAAAACAATGTGGTTGCAGAGTCCAGCTAGCACAAGATGGAGGTGGGCATTACTGGAAGGGTGGAAGGGAGACAGAAAGCCGGTAATTCCAAAGAATGGCTCCCAAAGGAGCTGTATAATACAACATGTACACGTAACAACACATACAAAAGTATAGACAAAAAGAGCATCAAAAATGTACACATACAAACACGCACAAATATGCACACACACACAGCCATATGCCATTATGATCATACCCTAATTTCCAACATTAAATTTGGCAGTGCTGTTAATACAAAATTAATGCATTAAAACAGATGACTATCTGTGAGCTAAATAGCTATCAATTCTAAGAGAGCTGCCAAATTCCCTCTGTGAGAGAGCTGGTGAGTATCTGCTTGAATATTGCTTTGTAATTGTCTCCCTGATTCTCGGTACTAAAAGCTCTTGTCTGTGTGTGTGTGTGTGTGTGTGTGTGTACATGTGTTCTTCATGGGAAGCTTACATGGTTTAAACTGCAATTCACACCTGAAGCAATGCAGTGCACAGCACTCCAACAGAGTAGATCTATGATAAGATTACATCCTTTAAATCACAGAAGCAGAGGTTCAGTTTTGTCTTCCTCACTTGAGAAGTGTTACAATAAGTCAAGGCAGCACTTTTGTTGTTATTGTGTTTTGGGTTTTTTTTGGAGGGGGGCTTTTTTTTGTTATTCAAACATGGTAAAATTTCTAACCAGCGAAGTAACTGTATTACACTTTGAATGGAAACAATTAAATGTGCCGGCTAGGTTGAAAAAGCAACTAAAGGCAAAGGGATAGTAAAATAACCTTGTGCTATCACTTCTTCATCAAGGCAACTTGATGATCTGTGCCTAATCTCGAACTAGTTTCCCGTGTTTCAACAACTGAGGAACCAGCTCTTGGTGAGAAAAAATGTTGCACAGCAGCACAAACACTTTGCTGGTCCAAACAGGCCAAGTAAACCTTTGTGACCACCATTAAAAAAAGGAAAAAAAAAAAGTATAGCATCTGGAATACCTAATGCAGACAACATGAGAAGAAGAAGAAAAAAAAATAGAGTTTTAATATGGATATAAAATTGCACAAGTGTATAAGCTGATTAGGTTAGGGTCACTTTGTCTGCCATTCAATGTTTTAGTATTGCTAGTGCAATCGGTTTTAAAAATTGTGTTAACAATGCATATAAACTAACTCGCAATATTAAAACACCAAACAATGTTTATAAATGTCACCTTGAACTGCAACTCTTAGAAATGCTTAAATGGCAGAAAAATAGAGACAGTTCTTATGAATGCAGACTGGCAGTATTAAATTATTGAACATTTAGGGATAATAATAATAATATCTTATTCTGTGAATGACAAAATGCTGCTTCATGTCATGATGCGTAGCTGTACAATACATAATGCTGAAGTGTTATCGACAGATATTTCCAGGCCCTCTCAGAGTGTAAAATGTGAATGGACAAGTTGAAAAGGTAGCTGGCCAATTGCCACCTAAATCTTAAGGTTACAGCAAAATTAACTTAAATTCAAAACAGATTATGGTCATTAAGTTTTGGGTTAGGGTCTAGAAGATATTTCAATTAAATGACCCATTTTTTTTCCCCAGCCAAAGTATATTTATGCATGTGCAGATTTGTTGGGAACTTCATTCTCATGAATCTGCACTCTGGGATTCCCCTAGAATTTAAGCAGGTTATTCAGCAATGCAAAACAGAGTGACTGGAGTCAGCGAGTGCTCGTAGTTTGGCCTATGATTTCCCGACTGCCAGCAGCATGAACAACAGCTCCAACCACAGGCCCCACTGGGTGCCAAGTGTGGTGGCTGCTTTGAATTAGCCACTGCAAGTTGCAACATGCCTAAGAGTTAGGTTGTGGCTTAAGGGGACTGTATATTCCAGGCCAAACTGCATACCTACTGCTTCCTGAACCTCATCTCCACCCTCGCCCTTTCTTTTCCTTTACACTTTAATACCTGCCAACCCTCCTCTGCATCCTGTCCCTCTGTCTCAAAGCCCATAATGTGTTAAGTTGCTTTCTCTACTGTCTTGCTGTAGAAATGATCCATCACTATCGGTGAATAAAACCAGGCTGCATATTTGTCTCTGGGAGGGAAGGGAAAAACAAAACGGACCTCTGTGTTGTGAGTGGGGGCAGCAAAGTAAAGATGGATCACTGTAGGTGTCCTTGGAGAGAATGACTTAACATGGGCCTATAAAACAAAGTAGCTTGGGAGGGGTCATGGAGACACTTAAAGAGAATGCAGCTACTGGTGCTCCACACCCACCACTCTTACTTACTTTAACATTAAATAAAGCAATAATTATTGAATTCCATTTGAATGAGTAAGATGCTAGAAAGTAAACAATGGGAACATAATTGCAGAGGGAAGGCAATCAATGCAGGCAGTCATTTGGGCCATGTTGATTATGTAGGCTGCTGTATGTGCTCTGTGTGTAAAAGTGTGTGCACTTTTGTGCAGCAATTGCAAATCTAAGGTGAGCCAAGGGGAGTATGTGCGGTGACAAGGAGCTGAGTAATACACTCTCTCACATGCACACACAAAACAAGAGTTGGGTAATCCCTCCTTCAATAATGACCCAGGGCTCTAAACAATAGCTCTCAATCAGCTGATCAATGTGTCCACATAATTCATGTGCGACTCACTGTCTTTGTAAAGGGAGGAGGAGGAGGAGGATAAGCAAGCAGGCAGTAGAGAGATCAATGCCCTGTGCGGTGATAACGAGCCTGAGCCTATGCCCACAGGAGCCCCACTCTGGCGTCCAGGGTCTCTCTCATTAAGAACATTTGGAAAAGCATGGCTATACATACATAATATACACTTCTAATCATAGCCAGATAAACACATTTCTCCCCCTCTTAATGAGCAGGGTCCTGCTTTTGTGACACACAGCAATGACTCCAAAACAAGCAGGAAATGATGTCAATCCCAAAATAAGGAAAAAAAAAAAGAGTAAAGCAAATTAACAGCAAGCTGTTGGCCTCCTCTTTCAGTAGCTAATTAACAGCTTAACCTCCTGGTGCTTTTATGAAAGCCATGCTGGGAGGAGCTTGCCAAAATTGCAGTACAATAAGTCTGCCTGCAGGAGGCGAGAGCAGGGTGGAGCCACGGGGGTACCCAAACAACTGTTACAGCCACTTGATGACATGTGTACTGGCAAGGTACCATCTGGAAGCTGAATGGGGCAAATCAGGACCTGCCCTGGCCCTTCTCTCTATTACCCAGAGTACTGTGTCAACATAACAACCCTCCATTTTGGACAGCGGTGAGAATAATTACTTGTACAGTGCTGCAGAAGAACATGTTTTTGATTTTCATTTAAGCAAAACAGGAGGCACACAGCAGGCTGTGATATTCAGATTTTGTGTTTCAGTAATAGTTCACTGCATAAAGTGTTACTCTTCTTACAACAAAAACTTAGGACATTAGCGTAGAAGAGAATAGTTTTGTGTTGTTGTCAGTCTTTTGACTGTGACAGGTGCCAGTGAGACAAAAGATAAATCAAAACCTGAACATGTTCATTTCTAAAACAGCCTGAAAAGGCTACGATGCGATTTTCATATGAGAGACAGAAAACAGGCAGGTTTTGAATAAAAAGAAACACACCTGCTTTCAGCACCCAAAGCAACAACTTAACTTCTTAATGCCCCACCCCAGTTTTTGAGTATTCTTCACAAGCAGTAATAACGGCATCTTGAGGCCACTAATATTAAACTAAAAACCACTCCCTGTCTTCTGGCTAAGAAAATAGGCCAACATGAAAGACTTATATCTGAATCACATCTAGCTTTACACCAGTGTTGGACCCCTGTGCGTATACAGCTTTTTCAAATGCTTCCTGTGAATGTTTGCAATGCAAACCACAGGAGTACCTGATGAAGCTAGGCTACAGACAAGTAAAGCCATCAATCAAACACAATCCCCTTGTATATCTACAGAATGAGTTCCATGTGATTTAGAGGGAAATCTCAGGAATTTATGAAAGGTGCTGCTCAGGTTGTCTGAAGAGACCTATATAGACCTATTAATGGAAGTGAGTGTGAATACTAAATGAGAACAAGATGACTGTATACCTAGATCTGGACTTGGCTGTACTGTAGGACACTGATGTGTTAGTGCGTAAAGGCAGAGGCAGGGCTACAGCTGACAAAAGTCTCCAACACCTCACTGCTTCTCATTTGTCACTTGCCAGCCAGACAATGGCAGCATGGCCTTGTGGAGCAGCTCTGAACATGAGAGGCAGAAAGCTTGTTAGATGAAGATGAAGGATGAAAGAGTTTGGATAGGGTGAGGGAGAATGAACCCTATATGAGTATATGAGGGAAACAGCGAGTAGCAGGATGGGATTGCACCAAATACAATTAGTCTTCAAGAACAAACATCACACTCTGCAGTGAATGCATATCCGGTGCCATATCACTGTGAGTGATGAGCCAAGAGAAATAAAGTCCTCCAGTGGTGAAATAAACATGGCCATCTAGAGTCACTGTTACAATTACGTATCCCGTTCCTACCTTGTAGGCCACTGTGACTTAGAAAAAAGCCTTAAACGTCCTCACGGCATTAAGGGTGACCAATGGCCATGCTCACTAAATTGCAGGTGTGCTGACATTCTTCTTTCCAAGTCTATTGTCATTAGCTGATCTCCTTTAGCACCTTTGCACTGACGTAATAGGAGAGACGAGACACAGAATCAAGTCTCCTCAGGCTTGTATTATCTAGCTTTCACCCCTGGCGTTCTCAGTTTGGCAGTGTAAATATTTCATTAACACATAATTGGTTGCAGCTTCAGGCTACGCAATAAGGCTGTGATAGCTGTAACACTCTATATATCTGGCTTCCCTGTATCCTTTTTAATGTAAAATTCATAGAAATGTGTTTTGGGGAGATGGTGTTTGAGATCTCGTAAGGGGAAATGTTTAGTTGTTCATGCACTGCCCTCACACAAGCTCAGTAGAGACACCAGCTAATTAAGAACAGTGATGATGTGCTCAGCCTGTGTCAATATTTAACCCAGTCTTATGCAGCTATCTTTATTAGTAGCACTGCACTAACAAAAGGAGCAATGTGGCTTTTGAGAGGTCCTCGTCTTAAAATGAAAATTAATGAGTGGGGTTGAGTGGAGGTGAATATACAGAATAGCTCTATATGTGGGCCTATTTGCATGGAACATGAAGTACCTTGTTGCGGTGAAACTGCGGTTGAGTGTTCTTCAAGCAATTCATACACCAAACACCCACCAGTTTCACCTGCCAACTAAAAGCTGAAACTTTAATGAGAGAAAGCCTGACATTTCACTTTGTTGTGTAGACACATGAAAGCTTAATACTAAGTGGAGCAAGCAGTATCATCACTTCCAGAATTTGGAATATTTACTTTGTCAGTTACATTTTTAAAACACGCTTAACACAGTTGCCACACACATCCTTTAAACTTTTCTCTTCATTGTTCAGTAATCAGTGCTTAAGCTGTTACCTTTTTTTAATTAAAAAAATATTAAGCAAAGTGGTGCTTAATGCGGTGTCCCCACTCCCCACCCCCCATGGACACAGCCAACTCCATCAGTACTTCATGTGGCCTTGCTAAGACAGACTTGTTAACAGGGTCACTGTTATTGCTGCTCATTAGCCAAAGGGGAGGGGGAAAAAATAACTCTACTTTCCATGAAAAAGAAACAAAAGTGCTCATTGATCAGGGGGATCAATTGGGGATCAATAATCTAAACTTTCATCATTCCCAGCGCAGCATAATTACAGCAGAAATATAGTTGTCATCACCAAAAATCAAACAAAGACCAGACTAATTGGGAGAGCCCTATTGCTTTGGCCATGCTGGCAAAAAGCTTTATAAGCCCCAGAAAGACTTCATGATGAACGGTCTTTGGAGCTTCCCAAAATAACTTCGTGCGCCATTAGCAAGTGTCATCATGGAGGTCATTGAGCTGGCTGCCCATTCTCAGATATCTAAGACATGGCATAGCCAGATACCACACAAGAGCTCCTTTTTCATGTAACTTGTGCACATACTTTATAACATTAAAATCATTCATAAATTTATAAGACAACTTGATTTTGATTCATTGTTTTGGAGGAGCATCCTTATTATACTAGTATAATTTGTTGCTGACCTCCTGTGTTAAGCAGTGGCATAAAAACTTGTTTCCCACTGCAGTAGTTGAGCACCATAAAGACACTTGGAGAGTGGGTAAAGCAAAGAGGCATGGCTGATATAACAGATATTTCACAGCCTGGCATCGTGGCCAAGCTGCCCTTACTTTCTACACCATATACACTGCTCAATCGTGCAAAAAATCTCAAACTATACTTCAAAGCCTACCACTTTTCCCCTTCCTGTTTATTGATTAGACTGAGCTCTTGTTCAGTAATTGTGCAGTAAATCAAGCATGGTGCGCACTAATCTCAACCCCGGGAGGAAAGTGTTAAAGGTAAAACCTGCTGAAAAGTGCATAATTATGGTGCTGTGTGCAGCCAGGAGAGAGGATATTCTCCTCCCTCTCACATTTCTCACTCACTCTCTGCCTGCCTGCGCAACCAGAGGCAGCAGGGAGAGGGGTTGGCAGAAGAGCAACGGGAAGTGTGTACAGTTTCTAACCACCTCTCGCTCTCCTTCCTTTACTCTTTCAGTCCCTCTCCCTCTCAGTGCATTCCCAACCAAAGCGCCGGGGGCGCCATGCTTGTAAGGAAAACCACAGCCTTTTGAGTGCCTCTTGTATTTACAAACGGAGGCATGTTGGAATCAAAGGCATTACCACATGACATAACACATTAAACAGTTGGCAGATTGAGTATTTATATGCTGAATAGATACTGAGTGGGGTAAACAGGAATAGTGTCCCTATTAGATCAGTTTAGCTAACAATACTTGGTACGAGAGCCAAACTTACCTAAACCAGAGCACACTATCAACTGCAGAAGCGCCCTCTTTTCTCTTGCTTTTCCTTCTCTCATAACACACAGCTCAGGCTAAAGCCCAGGTGGAGACAGCTATCACTTTCCCATCAACTTCCTGTTCCTCTTGTCTCTCCGCCCCTCTTTCTCTCTGCTCTCTCACTCGCTGCATAACTTTTTTTCTGTGCCATTTTTGAAGTAATACAAAGCCATGTGTCTTACACATTTTCAAAAATAATCAGCTCTGCAGTTAAGATATTTTTTCCATCCTCATACTTCTCTCATCCTCTTCCCCCAACAGTTTCCCCATGTTGCTGTTCTGCCTAATCTCACCTCAGTTTTTATTTCACCTTCATCAGCAGGGATCTAAAAATAAATGATAAATGGAATATGATATTTTAAAGTCGTATCTCTTATCTGTTCTTACAGGGGAATAATAAGGTAGTTAATCCTGCAGATCCTACTCAAATTGATTAATCAGCACATGCGGACAATCAAATAAATGATTAATATTCCCCAGTCCTGTGGTCGGACAGTTACCCCTGAAACCATCAGTAATAATTCAGTAACCCTTCCCAGACCACAGGCTGTAGCTAGTCAGCCTCACTCAGCATCAGCCCTCTGATGTTCAGCAGGACTTTGAACTCCCCACACAGAAACTCAGACACACCAGGGGTAAAGCATTCTGCACTATACTCTCGCTATCGCCCTCCTTCAATGCTTACCTGATCAGAATCGTGTATATACAGATTTTAGGGGGATGAACAGGACAAAGTATTCTTTATCTAGCTGCTGTTAAAGATAGCAGCACTGGGTGGGAAAAGATCAGCATCATATAGTTTCCAGGTGACTTCACAGAGGTGCTATACACACACAGAAAAAAACTTTCACAAAACATTGTTACATAATATACACGCCAAATATAAAAATGTTCAAGGAGTCTTAAAAAAAGAGAACAAATGCATACTTGAAATAGTGTTTTATGCAAGCACTAGGTGAAGTGCCACTGTGTTACCACAGGCAAAGAGGCAGATGACTTCAGGCACTCACATGCAGATATGTCAGAAGAACAGCAACTGTTCCAACATTGAGCATATCTTGCCCTGTTGGTGGACAAAGGAGGGGGTTCACTATTGAAAAAAGCTGTCTATTCTATCCTTACCCATACTATTCTCCCTCCCACAGAGGTCACAGAGCAGCCATCTACATGGTGCTCTTCTGCATCTGCCAGCTATAAGAGTTATTAATCAGGGAGAAGGCTTGTGGCAGAAGAGAGCACCTCTTGCCCTTCACATTTGCACTAGGCCAAGAATGAATGGTGGGGGTGGATAGTCGGGTAGGACGGGGGGGGGTTGAGTTATCTGTCTCTGCCAGTGCTTGAGTACATGAAGTTATGTAAAGTCTGTACTCTAACCCAGCAAACACATACACAGTGTATATACGAAATGTATACATACGGGCCTCAGCCCCACCCCAGTCCGTCCTCTCTGCCTAACAGGAGACTTGGCTTTTGTGTTGCATCTAACCAGCTGGTTGCCTGATTCAGCACATGTAGCTGTTGAAGGCTATTTATGATTACCAGGACACTGTGAGTCTTCACTGAATTGCTATGTTTTTATATGGCTACCCAGCATTACTGCAGCCATTTAAGATCCATCAAAGAGGTCACTAACTTCAAGGGAGTTTATACAGGTTGAGATCAGGTTGACTTTTAGCTACGACACACACTGAAGGCTATTCACTAGTGTCTTGCAGGGTAATGCTATAAGAACTAGAATCTCAACTGGGAGAAGCTTGAGCCCTACAGTGTGACTGGCCACTCAGTACTCTCGCCAATATACTTTGTGATATATAGCTTTGTCTTTAATAGGTATGAGCATGGTGTGTAGAACAGTGTCATGAAAAAAAGGCTCTGGTTTTATATATAAGCGTTACAGTTCACTTTGATCTCTTCTCTTGCTCCACTGTTTATAAATCAGCCACACAAATATTTATGAGCGGAACGAGGAAAATGGCTGGTCTGGTTTGTATCTCTGCCCTCCTTCCCTCCCTACTGCGTTCTCTCCCTCCCCCTGTGGCTGATGTGTAGATGAGGCCACCGCAGATGCAGAGTGAGCATATAGGCCCCAGGCCACATCCATCATATCTGTTCTGTCTCTGGCTATTATGTGGCCCCAGAGAAGGTTGAACCAACCAAAATGGGTAACAGAAAAGATGGCAAATTTACTATGAATAAAAGAGTTAAACAGTGAAGAATAGCATATATGACTTATCACAGGTTTATAACTGTTTTGTGTCAAATGGTGAACAACTACTACTACTAATTTAAATCCATTGTGTGCACACAGTCAAGAACAAAACCATGAATGTCAGTGTATGTGGATTTGTGTTGTGTGTGTGTGTGTGGACACACATGCATTTGTACTCCTGACTAATGCATTGCTAGTTCATCAGTAACAAAACTCAATAAATTAATACAACCATGTTCAATATGTGCTGCCTTTGGCTTCCTTTTAGCTAACCTGTCTGTTTGTGCCTTTTACACTCACACAACATGCCCTAAGCGTCTGGATCTATATGCTTTAATTGCTCCCCCCAGCTCTGACCTCTGATCCAGATTACTCTGATATACAGTATCTCCATTAAATTGGGAAGTAGGTAAATATTCTTCTAATGACCCTTAGTTCTAGCGACACCATTAAAAATGGAAGGAGGGAAAAAAAAAATCAATCTTCTTCTTTCCTTTTTGCCCTTCACTGACTCTATTAGCTCCTTTTTTATCGGTTTCCTCCAAAAATGTGGAGGTAGATCGAGCAGAATAGAGTGTCCACTCTCACTTTGACAGGGCAATGGACTTTACTGAGATGCATTTCAGTAATGAGAAGATTACAGACCTACGGTCAGAAAGAAATATCTTTTGAACAGCATCTCCACTGTCCTTCTCGTAACACATTGGATTTACCGATCCAATACAAAAAAAAAAAAAATAGTCAGACTGCCTTTATCTAAACTGAACAGAATGTTGATCCTGCAATCTAGACTTGAAATCATTTAAAAGATAATGTGGTCTAAGCAAAAAAGAGACAAACTGGACCAAATGTTGCTATCATGTAGTGCACAAAAAGTTCAAGATTTGAGCAAAGCTATGTTTGTGCATGTGTCCACTGTACAGTAAAACGCTGATGAACCATATGTGTGTGTCTGTGGGTAGGGGCGGGCGGGGGTAGGTGGGGGTGGTAGTGGTGGACTGGCTTGTCGATCGATGCAGTGATTGGCAGTTAATGGCTTTTCCTGTTCTGCCTTGGTAACCCTGGCCTGATGGCTGTTGCTTCTGATCAGAGATGGCAGATGGTGTTTGATTTTTGTATATAAACCTCTGACTTTGTGGAGATGGCTTCATCATGTTTAATGATTTAAAAGTTAAGTTGAATACTGGGAATACTCCAATGCTGGCTCTCTCATTTAAAAAGCCCTAACCTCCCTTCCAGATGTAAAGACTGATCTCTCTTAACAACATGCACCACTCATGGTTAGTATTCTGCTATAAGCCACTCATTCCTTCAGTGATAAATTATTAGAACTGAATTCACAACACATATGCTTTCTCCATTTCATATCATGCAGACATTTTAGTCTCTGGTCTCATTTTACAAAATACATCCTCACAGGCTGCTCACTCACACATTTCTAATCTAATGTGATGACTCAAAGAAATTCAAAAATCCCCTAAGATCAAAGATAATCCTAAATATCACAACGTCTATTACCAAATTATTCTGTCCTTTCACCCAACCAGTCGGTAATGACAGCACAGACTAGAAATCGAGCCTACAAATAAGGAGAAAAGGTTGTAAATGGAGGAAAATTGAATGATAAGCTCTATTTGATGTGTAAGAGAAGACTGTAAGAAAGTACAAACAGCAGGCCTGAAAATCTCAGATTTTTTTTTTAACAGAATCTCATGTTCTGATGGGTTTGCCATTATTTAGTTCCTCACTCAACCAGGTTGAACTGCTTAAAGCTTAAATCTGTTTAACATCCCACAACTTCACCCCTCAAAAATGACCACTTGAGGTTTGATTCAAAAGCGAGTCAATCCCCATAGATTGCCATGTTAAAATAGGCCAGAAATAGCTATGTTTACAGCCCAGTAGAAAAAGCAGTTTGGGTCTCAATAGCTGATTTATAACTTCATTACAATTGTAGGTAGGCATTTTATCTTTAAACCCTTTCACTTTTTTAGGGCTAAAAGTTAGGGGTCAGTTGTCTTCTAGATCTCAGCTATAGTAATTCAAGTCATACAACATGACATCTCGACCATAGAACTGTTGGTGACATCTGGAGCATTTTTAATTCAATTATCTGACCAATAATATGGCTTGCTGTGTGCTTCATTGCACAAACAGTGAAACTCTAGTTAGTTATTAGTCTGTTACTTAGGTCTTGGTCACATGGGCCTAGAGACTGGTTGGCGATACCCTGGTAACCGCAGGTTTCTAGTGAAAAATGTGTATTCACTGACTGGTTGGCAAGTGGTTGTTGGAGGTTGCTAGCAGTTGCCAGGTGAAATTGGTCGCAAACAGGTATATGGTGCTGTACTAAAAACCTTCTTGCATTTGCTTTGGTTGCTAACAGATTACTGAAGTTGCCTGTACTCTGAATGGAAGACTCCAACCTATCTGCAAACACTCACCAACTTCTCACTGAGTGGTAGTGAAAATGTTAAAACTGCAACACAAACTGGAAACGGAGACAATCTGCCTTCTAAGTAAAAGTTTTGCCTTTTGAAACATATTGATTGCAGCGATACAACACAACTTTTGCTCTGAAGGCAAACATTCTCCGTTTCTGGTTCGTGTTGCACTTTTCACAGTTTCACTACCACTTGGTAAGTAGATGGCGAGTGCTTGCAAATAAATCTGTATCTTCCATGCAAACTACTGTTGACAGCGGCAATCTGCTAGTAACCAAAGCAAATCCAAGGAAGTTTTTGGTGCAGCACCTTCTTTGTGACAGATTTCACCCAGCAATAGGCAGCAACCTCCAGCACCACTCACCATACAAATTTTTTCCCTAACAATTAGTAGTTGTCAGGTGTATGCAGACCAGTTTCTAGATCTGTGTAACTGAAGCCTTATAGCACTAATTCACAAGTATTTGTGTCTGTGCAATGCACCCATACAGTTTATGGATGCAGCATGCTAACCAAGCTTGTTAACATTACATAATAATGCAGCACTCCACCTTCTTGTACAAATATGTTCATTTCTGAGCCCCCAAAAAACAACATAGAAGCAGTCAAAATAACATTGAAGCTTCAAAACGACATCCTGGTGGTTGCGTCTTTTACATACAGTCTATGGGATGGGTCTATCAAGAATATAGAGGCTTTCTGATATATAAAGTAGGGAGTAAATGTGTTATAAAAGAGAGTGTGTGTGATTAATATGATAATGACAATGGTGTGTGTGTTTGCGTGTATGTGAGTGAGCGAGAGCAAGAGAGAGTGAGCGAGAAAGAGAGCGATTTAGGTCACACTGGGACTTACAACTGCAAAATTAATATGCCCTCACTCCTGAAACATCAACAAATAATAAAATACTTTGCTTTACATAACTTATTAAGATGCTCTCTCTCCCCCTCATACTTTCAGCATGCAAATTAATACACTGATCATTTGAATAATCATTTGCATTCCAGATCTCACAATTTCATGTCCAAACTTTAACGGCTCCCAGAGTTCTCATTTTAACAGTAGCTGCACAGACAGTCCTTATGGTTCAAATTATTTTAACATGACTATTCCAACCTAACAAGCATAAATTAAGTAAATTCCTATCTTGTGACAGAGATAGGTCATCTGAAGGAAGGATCAGAGTTTGAATTATTCAGCAGGCCTTAATTTTACGGGTACTGTTGACTGTGGTGAAATTATTTAAAAAAAATAGTTGTGGGGCTGGCAGTGAAAGATGATAGTATATGATCTGTGAGTTTAGGAGTTCAGTGGCTATAAGGACTTCCTCTGCTGTCTCAGAGATCTCAGAGAAAAGAAGGCTCTGTAAATCCATGCGAAGACTGAAAAAAAAAAATATAAAACACAAATGTGTGAAAGTACTTATGTTGAACAAAAGCCTGCACCTCAGTCCCTTGCTTTCATTAGCTTTGCCAAGTAGCAGAAAAGTGTGAGGGTGACCCAGAGGTTTGCCACATAAACGAAGCAGGGTGAGGTGAAGGTGAATAGGCATGAGAGATGATATGCTGGGGTGGGGTTTAAAAGGCATGGTAGTTAAACTTTTTTTTCTCTCTGTCTATTCTGGGCATCAGTGTGTCATGAAGGAATGTGAGGGCCATAAAATATCAGTGCCCTTGAGAAGCTGAAGAGCATTCTTGTCCCCAACTCTTAAAGCTGTTTTTCACTCACTATCACTTTTCCCAGCTCACTACCCACCCTTCTCTCTTATTTCAGAAGTAAGTTTAAAGTAGAACACAGGTGTAGAAGATGGCACCCATGGGAGAGATAACATTTGGGAAAATTCCTGGGATTAAAAAAAAAAAATACAAACTTTTTTCTAGTATCTTTCATCTGAGGCACTATGTTGAGTTTCAAAACTATGCCTTTGTCTCCTTTTGTGTCTGCACCCCCACACACCCATAGCTACCCCTTACATCACTACCTTGTAATTTCCATATAATAATTTAAACAGGGGATTCTATTCTCTGCTGCTTCTTTCATTTTCATCCCATCATTTTATCCATCTTTTGTATTCAAGAATAAAAGCCATAATGAGAAAACAAGGTGCAAAATGATCTTTTCCAGAACCACTAATAAAAACCGCATGACACCCTGGGCTGCACCGCTTAATTACAAAAGGATGAAATCTTTTCTTCTACATCTGGAGAAAACATTGTCTGCATAACACTGAGGGATTTACAGCTCCCAGTTCTAACCTTGGACTCCAGCACACAGCAATTAGGCAAAACATGGATGGACAACCAGTGCCACGAACTTCAGGAGAAGATGGCTATTCTCTCTTGACTCAAGGGAAAAATCCCCTGAGGTCCCACAGTTTCAAATAAAAATTGTAGTCCCAGGAAACTGGTGGAAGATTATTTTTACTGAAGTCTCAGTAGTAGTCACAGAGAGGTGAAACGGACTTTCCACTGCATCGAGTACGCCACATCACATTTTGTGCTACACAACCCATACAACACAGTATGCTTTGAGGAAAGCGTGTATCAGCATCATCCCTATAACCCATCAGAAATCCAGGTAATAAGTTGCTGAAGTTCTACAATACATCAGTAATCAATGCATCACAAAATGGAAAGACCTAAGGGGATGATTTGTTAAGACAAATAAAAACCTGGAAACGAAAGCAGTGCATACCCTGTGCACTTAGGAGCAACTGCTCTACAATAAGAAAAGCAAGGGTCTCACAAGGAGCTGTCAAATAACTGTATGTTATGAAGTGTATATAAATCAATATCAAGTATATAAAAAATACTTACTTAATAATAATGCATTTGGTACCCAAACATCCTTTTTGACTCAAAACTGGAAGGTTACAAGGCAAGGGAAATGTTACAACACTTAGGGGCATGTATCTATCCTTCTGTAAAATTTACCTGACCCATAACTCTGCCCTGTTGGCCAAACCCAAACAGAATAGAGGTCCCTGTGTGCTCATCCTGGCATCTAAGTCCTCCTCCCCTCTTCTCATCTGTCTTTACCCTACTTTAATGTACAGCTGCACTAAACACAGACCTCAAAACTGAGTAGTTTTGTGGCCCTGACCACACGGAGGCCATTAATCTGGTGGCTAAGCCACTGATGTATTGATGGCACAGAGTCAGTAAGCTTGCCTGCTTCAGTCCCTCCATCCCTTCAGCTTAGGAGCTACGGTGCAGAGATTCACAGGAGCCCTGGTGTGGCGCCCCAGAGCAGCATTTACCTGTCAACTGACACTGTTAGTCTTTCAGGTGTGGTGGCTATAGGCCACCTGATGTGTTGACCAATTGGGCTTAAAGACCTTGAAGCTCGAAACTTGATTGACTCGAGCTATGAGCCACATAATAAGTCTGCATGCACTCACAATACATCATTTACAAGTATATGAGAAGGAAATTCTGGTTTCTGAACCATATACAGCTACATTCAAGAAAAACAGATTCTGTTAAACTGCCGTGTAGACCAGTATTTTTCCAAAAATAGACAATTAATGTCAGTGCTACTATTTATGTTTTGTCGAAATCAGATGGAAACCATAAATACTTTCAGATTATTGCAGAAGACTGATTATAAGAATAACATAAAAAGTCCTTACTTCAAAGTGGGGATCCACAGTAATGTACTTATTTTGATATGACAGTCAGTCTACATGGCAACTCATTTTACTGCACTTTGACTACCAAATATATACATTCAAAAACACTGTAAAGGCTGTTGATTACATAGACTGATATGGGGGTCATTTTAAAAACAAAATATATAGCAATGCCCGGGCAACCTTGCAGTAAGGTTTTGTGGAGTTAGTAAAAAGACAGAACCATGACTGACATGCTTGAAATATCATCTTTACTAGATTAAAGCAGGCAGTGAGGCTCCAGTTGGTGCAGGAAAAAGTTTGTCCAAGATGTAAATGCCCTCTCAATAATGTATCCAATCACTTTAAAGGAAGACCTTCATTTTACTGTTTGTCATAATTACAAATTTTAAAACAAATTTAAGCCAGAAAGGCTTTGTGGGCTTGGTGGCCAGACCTTTTGATTTAGTAAGAGAATCAGTGTGTTGGTAATGATGTTAACAGCTCTATAGTGAGGATCAAGAAATTTCTAACAGACTAAGAGTTCATTGTGAGAGGATGTGGGAGGAAGACAGAGGATTTAGCTGAGGATTGCTTCTCCATGCTAGTTAAATTAAAAATATGAACATATATAACCTTATGCAAATCCTACCAACTGTTTCACTGTCCATGATTTTTTTTTTCATGGAGATCATTTTTCATGGTAGTATTGTAAAAAAGCAAAATAAACAGCAAAGTAAATGCGACAATAATGTTAAAAAAATGCTTTATTGAAAAAACTACAAATTTGGTGGGAGATGCACACTGGTTTTGTCACGTTAGGCAGTGATGTATGGTGTAGAGCCACAGTGAGGCAAAGCGGAGCTTATCTCTGCCTGAAACCAATGAACCTAGTCACAAAAACCCTTGCCTCGTATCTGTTTACTTCAGCATACTCCAATCTACACTTTATACACTTCTGCTGATCAGGCAGGAGATATCAGGATCACCTTGGATATTAGCAAGTATGTGCTCTGATGCTCTTGTCCAAAAACACAACAATCCTATAAAAACATACAAACAAAATAGCATAATGACAGAGGATCTCTAACTTTCAGAATACAATCAAACACATAAAGACCTATAGGAGACAGGAAATTGCCAAGGAATACAGAAAATGTGTCACTATGCCTAAAACAAACCCAGGACAGAGCACCTGGTTTATAATGCACTGGACTCTTAACTCTAGCAACTGTGGTAAAAAGCTGAGAGCTGGGAAAAGTCTAGCCTCCCCTGTCAAAGGAGCTTTCTCCTTCCTCCCTTTTTGCTTTCATTCACTGTCACTGTGTAAGCCCCAGCAACACCCACAGTAGGGCCTGTGCACATACAATCAACACCACCAGCAGCAACAGCTGTGCCACGGGTCAAAGACTGACCCTTTCTCTGGCCTTCTCGAGGGGTGGGAGCTATAAGAGTTGTGAAATTTTTGCACACAGCCAAACACTAACCCCTACTAGCCCCCCTTACATGCCTAACAGCCGCTCTCTTAAATCCACCCTGGTTCTCTGTGCTGTACTGCTCCTTCCTTGTTTCACCCACCACTGAGTAAGTGAGATTTGTTTGAAGTAAGATGCAAGAGTTTAAGACCCTGCAGGTGACTACTGAAACAAAGAGTGTAACTAGGGTTCTGGATCATAACAATGTTAACTGGGGAGTAAACAGAGGCAGGGGCCGACACAGAACTTTTCTATGAACTACTGAAAAGATACCTTTCATGTGCCCTATGGCATTTTAGATGACACGGTTGCTCTGTGTGTGCGTCTGCCTATTCATCTGTCTGTTTGTGTGTGCATTCACACACTTGTGCATGTGAAAGGAGAGAATGGGCCGTCTCCCAGGATGTACAGTGAGCGCTTTATTAGAGTGGTAGTACCAGTAAATCAGAGCTCAGCTCTTCCTGGAACTGCTGCAACCTTTCCCACTGAGCACTATTACTGAACAATCATAGGCTAGCCATGATAATTAGCAATCTTCCAATCCTCCAGCACCCCCACCCCCACACCCTCCCTCCTGTCTGTCTCTCCATCCACCTCCTACCAGTCCCCCTCCTAGAAATGCCTCATTCATGAGTGGGTAAAGTGAGGCACCCACTTGCCCAACTTTGTGGACATCTCACATTACCTGCTATAATTTTTGTTTTAATGGCAGCAAGAATGAGAATTTGGGCACATTCGTCCCCCCAAAAAATATCAGTGAGAAAAGTTTAGGAGACTGGGAAAGAAATATAATCTTGTCAAGTCTGGTCGCCAAGCAGAGAGAGAACTTACCAACAATCTAAAAAATTTACCTGGGATGCCACGACTAGCCTTACTGTCCACTAGTGAGAACTTGGCCCAAGACCAAGTCAACCAGACTGCTGCACACATCCAAAATATACATCAGCATTACTTAATTGCAAAACTGCAATATTTTTCCAGAGTTGGAATAAAATCCATAACCTATTTGTGGTTGTTCTCCAACTACATTCCAATGCATAGTCCAAGACGACTCAAGTCAATCCTGGTAGTTTTGATCATTAACAGGGAGCGGTCATCATGGCTTGGATTCCCGCATCTGAGAAGCCAGTGCTTCTGCTGAGTAGGATCATCAGTGAAACACCTTAATGCCTTTTCATGTAACCACTAATCCCTTCATTTACATTACAGTCTCTTTTCCTCTATTATGTTTCATCGTGATTATTTGCTCTCTGCAGAGTGTGGACATTTTCTTTCCTCAGTGTTCACTGATTCCTTTGGATTGCACTGAGGGGTAAAATAAGAGCAGTAACTCTATATAAGATGCAGATGTTTTCTGTCCGTTAATGGGCAGAACATATGATCAAAAGCCCTGTTCTTAAAGGTAAGGCGTGGGACAGTACATGTGACTGGGTGTGTAAGGCAAAAAGAGGGAGTTGGAGTTTTTTAACACTCCTGTGTGCTCAATAGGGAAGGAACAGAACAGAGGAAGGGATTTCAGGACTTACTTGGTTAAAGATTCCCCATCTGATAGTGACGGCACTTTCCCCCCTGTCTTTCCATGGCCAAGCGGCATCTGGAGTGGATTTTGTGCTAGCAGACACCGAGGAACATGATTACATTCGGCTAACTGCGCTCTAAACTGATTATGCATGTGCCAAGCTAATGGACTACATTTGCAAGAGGAAAAATAACATCCAATCAATCTCAATTACCGCCGATTGCACCGGCCCCCGAGACAAGGAAGGTAGCCAGCTAACCCCCCATGCTCCTCCCCTTTCCCCCAACCCTTGACTGGAAGCTGAGGCCTGTGGCTTGGCCTGGTTAGTCCCCACCCTTTCTGTCTGGCCAAAGCAGTCAGGGCCTGGAGCTGGATGAGTCTCTCACCTCCACACTAAAACACAGTGAAGCCTCGAGGCCTGAGCGGAGAGCTGTATGTATTCTAAAAACATTAGCCAGTGGAGGGTTGTCTTCGCTGCTTAGGAATGACCATCCCGTGAGCAGATGGGTGACCATCATGCTGTCATCAGAGCCACCAAAATCCCCGTGATCCATGGGAAAAAGAGAAGGTAAACGTTAGCTTCAGTGCACAGGGGACTGTTGGCAGAACTCACAGACCAGAATTGGTATCTCTCAACTGAGAGCACAGTACACAGGGGAAGAGAGCATCACCCCCCACTGTGTGGTGGTCTAGTGGTCAGGATGACTTGCTGGATCGTTCTGTGGTCTTTTGGAACATTCCAATACATGGGGTGGTGGGGGTGATATTTTTAGAAAGCCCTAATATGGGCCGCATACCACAGACTCTCAAATTATCCCATCCAGCTTAGCCCTCAGTTTAAACCTTCCTTTTTAATTCCAGTAATTACAGGCTCCAATTTATATGGAGCTGTGCACACAAAGGGCCTGTTTAATGCAAACCAGTTTGATTTGGGTGAAGTGTCCCAAGTATCTCCCACATCTTACAGCCTGTTTATGCTGACTTGATGATTTATTTTCTCCCCAAAAAGGTTAAAAATGGTGCTATTTGCATCAGATTTCTTTGGGGAAGCATAAATGAATGGTGATTTTTCTTTTTTTGTCCATGCATAATATACCAAGTTGGTTTTACAGGCTTTTGGGGCACTGTGGTTTTCTGCCTGTCAGTATCTCTACCAGGACAGTAAATCCAAAATGGTAAGAAAACTGACATTGTCAATTGGGGAGCCAGTACAGCCAAAAAAAAACCAAAAAAAAAAACCCTTAAAACCATGTACTTGTCCATTAATCACATCGATGAGTCATAAAATACTGTATTAATTCTTGTTGACTTATGAACATCTATGATTTTGAGTAGGGTCTGGGATGAGAAGAGCTTAAAAAGACCACTATGTTCTCTGGTTGAGAGAGCAGGTAATTTCTGGACAAATGCACATACTCTCAGTCAGAAGATCAATTGGTTTTAAGAAATATGGAGCCATCTTAAGAGGCTTAAGTCATAAAAAATGATCATGCCTGGATGTGTTGTACATATTTAATCCCCCACAGCCTGAACAGCAGTGTGACATATGTCTCTTCTCTCCTAAAAACTTGCACAGAAAAAGAAATAGGGAAGTTTTTTTGGGGGGGCTCACACTAAAGTGGAAGCAAAAAGATAATGTAGAATATGTTGTACTCTATGCAGCAAAGCAAAACATGTTTCTCTCTCCAAAAGGTGTGAGGAAGAGAGAAAGTAAGCCAGAGCCTGTCTATTTTGGTCTAATGGGAGACTGTTATTGGAATTTGGCCCAGTAAGTCCAGCAGCTAAGGTCAAGAGAGGAGGACTAAAGACTCGGAAACACACACTCACTGACCTGACAAATTCACAAATTATGTTCTTTTGCATTTGTATGCATCTTAAAATGCAATCTATTCTTTTGTGGTAAGCATATGCACAGTATTTCCTTAAAACAGTCATCTCAGAAGGCCAGCTCTGGCTATGAGCACAGCAGTGCTACCTTCCTGCTGTTTAAACCTTCTGTTTGCAAGGGGCAGCCAATCAGAAGGAAGTTGGCTTAAAGTAAGGAGGGTCTTAAAGGGAGAAGAGGCTGCACCAAGACCCCTTAAGATAAATAAGGATTATTCTGAATGTAGTCAAAATAATCTCTTGATGCATACTCAATAATCCAGGTAAAAGAATCCCAAAAAGCTGAATCTGTTCATCTGGACGTAGCGTTTTCTCCCACTAAAAAACGCTACGTCCAGATGAACAGATTCAGCTTTTTGGGATAGTCAAAATAATCCTTGAATATAGGGCAAGAATATAGATATGAAGCTGGAAATGAATATAATGTGTTCTCTTTAAATACCTAATGTATCTAAAAATGTCCCTGTGATCTCTCTCGTCATGGTGCAAACCACAGACCGACCAACTAAACACCTCCTGACCTTAACGGTTACAGCAGAAGCCCTGCTTCACACCTTTCTGTTTAAGAAAAAATTAAAATTGATTTTTTGATTGTGCTGTTATTTCAATTCAAAGAACCTGTGAATAGGAAACACGTCTGTCATGCCAGTGGCTCTGACACAATATTCATAATGCTGGATGATTTTCAAATGGACAGCATTTTTGAAGAGGTTTAAAATGCCCACTTCACCTTAGTTTTTAATGAGGTTAAAACACCATGCATGAAGTAGCACATTTTTCACATGCCTTTTAGGATACTGAAGCTGACTTACAAATAAGGGCAATATCTACTAGGAGGCAGAATTCATATGTTAGGTATGTTAGGTTCTGTTGTGTGTGTAGTGTATGCTTACAGCAAGTACGTGTCATCAGTGTTGGTATGTGTTTTGTTATCTGTGTGCAACTATGCCAGTTTGGGTTAAGCACAGAGTGGCCGAAGCCGCAGACACACAGGATAGGTACCTAAGTGGAATCAGGCCTGTTAGATTTATGGCCATTTGTTCGGAGAGTGTTCATCCACTGGCTATTATGGAATGATTAGAGGAGAAGGTGAAGCTCCAAGTCCAGCAAAAATCAATACGGCTGTCGAGAACAATTCAGCCTTTCCCGCTCCGAGGAGTATTAGCACCAAACCTCTGTCTCCTAACACTTCTTCATTCGTCTCCAAGTGATTCAGGCCTAAGCTTCCAAACCAGCTATGCCTGCCATGTTCTTCTCATAGCAGCGGTGGGGCCATGCCTCTATATGACAACCGGGAAGGCAACAGCTACACAACAAAGCTTTCATTCATGGCTCTGGAGTGCATCTAGTAATGGTGCAAAGCTGAAACATGTACTGTGTGTTGCAGAGAAGTATCGCATTAACGGGGAAATACAGATTTGTTTTGCATTCTTTTTGCAAAACGAAGTTCTAAAGTCCAAAGACCATAAATAGTGTCAAATAGGACACTATTTCAGTTGTATTATAATACCTCAAACAGTGTGGTAATGAAGAATTGTCAGTTGGCAGTTGTGTTGCATGAAATCTTCACTAATGTGCATGCTCTTTCCCCACCTGTGTGTAAATATTCATTAAGGATGTGACATGCTGCCAGGACAAGGCTGAATAGTGGGTTTGATTAAAACAAAAACAACAACAACTTGTGGATCACTGACCTTGTACAGTTTAAGGCTAGCCTCATGGCGGGAATTGACAGTGTGCATCCTCAGCTTCTCCAGGCTGTTAGTGTAGTAGTCGCAGGCATTGCACTTTAGGTGCACCGGATTGCCTATGGCCACACATTTCAGGCGCCATTCGTTGCCTTTGCCCCCTTCTTTGATGTGGGCCACAAGCTGGTACTTTTGCACATGCTTGTCTGTTTTGCAGTGCAACTGGAAGTTGGCCTTGAGCTGAGTAGTGTAGTGGCACAACTTGCACTGATGCGAGTCTCCAACGACAGCACGCCACTCCTCCTCTGGTAGACTGCGTTCAGCTCCCATATGCATGCCAAGCACATCCAGGTTGTCAGTGGTGAAGCGGTTGCACACAGCGCACTGAAAGAGCTTGAGAGAGGGATCCGTAGTTTGCGATAAACTTTCTCCCAGGGTCATCAGTTCTTCGGACACCAACTGCCCACCACCCAGCCGCACATCCATAGGGATTTCCCCACCTACTAGAACAAAAGAAACACATGAAGACAAACCAAAACAAAGAGCAGAGAAAGGTATCATTAGCTTAGACCTATTCAAAGCTTACAGTCTAGATCACTTTATCTCAAGAAAATACATGAAAAAAAACTGTGTGTGTTGGTATGATATTGTGTGGAGGATAATGCCCATTTTTGTTTGTCTCTAGCCAACAAATAGCTCTGAGCTAGGAAACAAGGGCGCCTGGACATTTCTAAAAAAAGCCTCACAATTCCAGAAAATGAACACACACATTTCACCGTTTGGGCTGGTGTTCTTTCATGTCCTGCATGTTTTATAATTACAGTAAGGAGTTCCTAAGCAATCAACCCCACTGCCCTTGTTTGCATAATGATGCTTTTTTTTTTTTTTTATTTCCACTTCTTTCCTTGG